>QLOK01005598.1:1507-18794 GCA_003313805.1 Tricholoma flavovirens
GTGGTTTGGGATTCCTGTTCTGCCAGCCCCTTGCGCTTATCTCACTCATCCCCCCAATATCCTCCTGAGCATTGGACATCCCCAATTAAACATAAGTAATGAAAACTGGGATAAGCATAGCACATGATAGACAAGGGGGGAGACCCCCCCAATGAGGGTTGAGCCAGTGACTAAGACACCACCGAGCAATGTAAGGCCATGGCAAAGACACAGTTCATAAGCTCATTTTCTAGTGCTGGTAAACATTGTTTGGTTTGGCATCAGAAAAACCACCTTAGTCATCATTTCCATTTATAGGAGATGTCATGGTAGAGAAAAGGTGGGGATACTGAAATTTCATTCCAGTTTCCAGGTGTTGGGATTATACCAGTTGCCGACTATCACACTTTGGAGTGGATGGAGGATTGAGGCAAGATCAGTTATATAATTATGTGACTGTAGACTACTAATTATGGTTGCCATGTGACATGACTTACTAATGATATCTAACAGTGTTGGCTTGCCTCCCAACACTCCCCCTCAAGTCCTGGCAAGTCTGAATGATGTCCCTCCTTGCGCTATGCAAGGTTGAACCCTACGTTCGTGGTGAAGTCCAACAACCAAATTGGGAAGAAGATCTGGTCGGTCATGACAACTGAAAGAAGAATGACAACTATGCCAAACATCTCCTCACCCAGAATGTGGGCAACAAAGCTATTATCCACATCCAACATGGCTCTAGCTCAAACGTAGCCTGAAAGAATCTCAAAGCCATTTTCAAGGACAAGAGCCAGGAAACCACAGTTGCGATCATCCACAATCTCTGGCATACTACTGCTGAAGAAGGGGACAACATCAGTGAACACCTCACTACCCTCAAGATCAGTTATATTATTATGTGACTGTAGACTACTAATTATGGTCACTGTGTGACATGACTTACTAATGATATCTAACAGTGTTGGCTTGCCTCCCAACACTCCCCCTCAAGTTGATGCAAGGCCCATTTCAGATGTATGTTGATGATGCTTTGGGTGTGGAAGAGCTTTTGTAAGAATATCGGCTGTTTGTTGAGGATCTCAGCAGTTCTTGATGGTTATCAGTCCCTGTTGGACAAGTTCTCAAACCCAATGCAATTGGATTGCAATGTGTTTGCTCCAATTGTGGAATTGCTGGTTCTTGGCCATGGCAATTGAACCGTCATTGTCACCTTTGATGACAATTGGGAACTCTTGAGGATAGCTGAGCTCTTCAAAAAGATTTCGGAGCCAACATGCTTCTCATGCAGCCTCGGATAAGGCAATGTATTCCACCTCAGTTGATGAAAGGGTGATCGTGGTCTGTTTCTTGGATTTCCAGGTAATTGCTCCCCCTGCTGCTAAGAAGACATATCCTGATGTTGATTTGTGATCATCTTGATTAGCAAAGTGGTGTCGGCAAATCCATAAATGAGGTTGGAGTTGTTGTTAGGATTGATGGAGGCTTTGGAGTAGGTGATGCTGAAGTCTTTGGTCCTGGCTAAGTACCATAGTATTCACTTCAAGGCAGTAGTATGTTGTAGGCTTGGATTAGCAGTGTGCAAAGCCAGTCTATTCATGGCAAATGTTATGTCAGGTCGTGTGCTATTGGCAAGGTATTGTAATTCTCTGAGGAGTCTTGCAAAAGAGTTGCTACAGTTTCATTCGTTGCCATCAGGATTAGGCACAAGTTTGATATTGGGATCAAGTGGTGTCCCTATGCTATTCATTCCACTAAGGCCCTCACATTCAAGGATGGATTCAGTGTAGACTTTCTGAGATATGGTGATGGAGTCATCGGTCTGGGTTATTTCAACACCTATGATCTTGGTAGGTTCCCCAAGATCTGTAACTCCCCATTAAGTACATAAATCTGATTTTGTTTGCTCCATTAGCTTATTGGATTATGCAAATAGGAGAAGGTTGTCAACCCAAACCATGATAATCACCACATCATTACCATTGCGCTTGATGTAGATGCATGGATCGGTGCATAAGCATTGGAAACTAAATCTTTTCTGCTTCTCGTCTAACTCTATATTCCATTCATGGCCTGACTGCTTTAGACCATATAGTGTCTTGATAAGTTCACAGATTTGACCCATATCATCTTCGCACCCTTCAGGTTGGTGCATATAAACCTTTTCCTTTAATATCCTGTTGAGGTAAGCCCCCTTTATGTCCATTTGTTGGATCTTCAAGCCTTTGATTGGAACTAATGCCAATATCACTTGAATAGTATCCATTTGGACAATGGGTGAGAAGGTCTCAACATAGTCATGTCCAGGTCTCTGCGCACATCCCTTCGCCACTAGTCTTGCCTTGAATTTGACTACTTCCCCAGCCTTGTTCCACTTTTTGAGAAAAGTCCATTTGTTGGCTATTGGAACAGTGTTAGGCGGTTTCTCAACTAATCTTTAAGTCCCCATTTGGTGGAGTTGGGCTAGCTCACTTTGAATCACCTTTTCCCATTCCAGCCAATCAGGAGAATTCCTTGCATCTTTCACACTGGTATGTTCATCACTGGCTATAATGGTGAATAGTTGTTCATCTGATGTGAAAGTGACTTCATTAGCATCATTGTCTTCATCAGGAAAGGGATTATGAAGATATCTGTAGTTGACATGTATACCTCGAGTTTGTCTTGGTTCTTGTGGTTCTTCCTCCTTGTCTCACTTCCTTTTTGAGCTATCACCATTATTTCCCAATGTCAGTGGTGTGCTCCCCTTGGACTCCCCCTCATGTGGTGCATCAGGTAGTACCTTGATAGGCTTTGGAAGGGATTCGTCATGTGTGAGGGATAAAAAGCAAAATTTTTGAGAGGTAAGAACTTTGTGGGTTTCTGCATTATAATATTTAATAGATTTTGAGCCATCATCATAGCCTATAAATAATCGCTGTCTGGATTTAGGTTCCATTTTTCTAGGCTTCTTATGGCCTTGTAATAGGACCCAAACCTCAGTTACAAATTCTTGGAGATGAGATACATTTGGTTTGATTTTAAACCATGTCTCATATGGCATATGCCTCTTTAGGCTTTTAGTATATGCTCGATTTCGAAGATATGAAGAGTGGCTTATCGAATATTCCCATAAAAATTCAGGTACATCGGATTTTCACATCATAGCCCGAGCAAGTTCAGCAAGTGTACAGTTCATTCGTTTGGCTACACCATTTTGTGAAGGTGAGTAAGGTGCCATCATTTGAATTTCAATTCCCTGCTCATGACACCATGCTGTCAGGTTCTTGTTAACAAATTCTTTACCCTGGTTGATATGTATTGCCTTGGGCTTCTTGTTGTGGGAGATAAGGTATGCAAGGTAGTCTTTTACCTTTTGTACAGCATCACTCTTCTTCTTCAAAAATTCTATAGTGTTGTACCACTCAGAGTCATCAACGAATAGGATATAGTAGTGATTTCCATTAATAGAAGCAGTGTCATACTTATCCCATAAATCAATATGAGTAAGATCTCCAGGTTCAGTTTTATG
Organism: Tricholoma flavovirens; assembly: GCA_003313805.1. Taxonomy (NCBI): domain Eukaryota; kingdom Fungi; phylum Basidiomycota; class Agaricomycetes; order Agaricales; family Tricholomataceae; genus Tricholoma; species Tricholoma flavovirens. The sequence goes on from QLOK01005598.1 coordinate 4,995, forward strand.
GTTGGAGTATTGAGGGAATGGCTCCTCAAATTGCTTGGCTTCAGTACAGGGGATACAGTCTGGTTTGGGCATATGTGTGTCCACATTAAAGCCCTCTACTAGATTTTTATCTAGCAAATGTTGTAATCTGCTGTAGCCTATATGGCCAAATTGCTTGTGCCATGTTTCCAAGCTCTGCACTGGTTCGTGAGCTATGAAGGATTGAGGAGTGGCTGTTGTAGCACTAGGGATTGGAGTGTTCGGTTTACAAACAGCGACCTTCATTTTGTAGAGATTATTCTCTACTTTGGTGCCTCGTGCTACCAAAGTTCCATCTTTTGTGATGAGAGTTTACCCAATGCAATAAGGTTGTTTCGGTTTGTAGGGATGTAGAGGACGTCTTCAAGTTGAAGAATAAAATCACGACCATTGCATGACAATATCAGTTCAACTGTACCTCTTCCTTCAGCCTTAGTTTTCGCATTTCCAACTCTGTTGTTGAGAGGTGTTGTAGGAGTGGTGCCAGTGCTAGGCATCATAGAAATATAGAAGAGTTAACAGAGATTTGTTGGCTAATAGATTGGATAAACCAGCTACCTCCAGCCTGGACCTTGAACTGGACAGCCCCGTGACTGAACTTTAAACTGAGCCTAGGGTCTGGTTCTGAAAAAGTTTGGTTTGAACCAAAGTTCAACTGAACTTTGACACCACTAGGTGCAACTGTTGAAGAAGTGAAAGATTATGTCAATCAACTGCAAGAGCAGCTGTGACATGGGGGCACAACACAACAACCTGAAGGTATTGAAAGGAACCCTCTTGAATGAGATGAGCCTTCAGACACATTGCCGACAAAGACCTAATTGCTACAAATTTACAACTCTGACAGCCTCTCTACATAGAATTTTCTAGGAATGGACGGTTTAGCATCGCTAGTGCCACCAGGCCACACAAGAATTTTAGTTTATTAGAGAAGGTTTATTGTTGAAGGCGAGTCAAACATAGTCAGATTGATTCATGCCAAGTTAGTGCAGAACCTCAGAAAGCATTGAAAAAGACTGCCAAAAGATAGTGGTCACCAAGGCATGGTAAATGTGTGTCATATACCACTACAACTTTCAGTGAAACAGTGTTATATATTGCAGTATCCAGAGTGTGTTTGTCTGCATGTCGCACGTCACTCCTCATGTCAGTAGTGAACACTATTCACCCAGCAAATTGTGTGCAACATGTGATGTTCAGAAAATGCTGATGTGGGACTTTGGTGTGTTCACAGCCAAACTTCCCAATCAACAACCAATCACTCTCTCCCATGGTTGATCAACGTGCACCACAAATGTTGCATTCATCATCTTGGATGATGAGCACACTATTTTACTCATTCTTGACCCTTTTTCTTCACATTTTTGCATTAATATATATAGATAATGATAATAAATAGCTGTTTCCACCTTTATACTGTACAGCTATATCTAGCCTATAGCCAAGGATTCTCCTTGAGTTTGAGGAGAAGGAAGGGTCTCTTCTCTTCTTGGTGGAACTATATGCATGTACATTATTATACACCTATATACATGACTGGGGATGGCTACATCAGTAGGGAACAGGGGAAATAGGGAGAAGTGAGGGGGTGGTGAGACAGGGTCAGGAGGTCATTTGTTAGGACTATTCTATCCTCTTTCAATACACATTTTATTTTATAAGGGAGTGCTAAAATATGCAGGTAAGTAACACCTCTCCCCCCTCCCCATACTGGTGCATTGACAAAGAGCACCTTGCTCCCAGCTCTCCTGACATTAATCCCCACTTCTAAATACATACCTCCACCACTATATACCATTTTGTGTGTAGAGGGTATGGAACCCTGGCTCACACCCTGTCTCACCACCCCCTCACTTCTCCCTATTTCCCCTGTTCCATACTGATGTAGCCATCCCCAGTCATGTATATAGGTGTATAATGATGTACATGCATATAGTTCTACCAAGAAGAGAAGAGACCCTTCCTTCTCCTCAAACTCAAGGGGAATCCTTGGCTATAGCTGTGCAGTATAAAGGTGGAAATAGCCATTTATTATCATTATCTATATATATTAATGATATCTACCAAAAATGCGAAGGAAAAGGGTCAAGAATGAGTGTGCTCATCGTCCAAGATGATGAATGCAACATTTGTGGTGCAACCGTGGGAGAGAGTGATCGGTTGTTGATTGGGAAGTTCAACTGGCTGTGAACACGCCAAAGTCCCACATCAGCATTTTCCGAACATCACGTGTTGCGCACAATCTGCTGGGTGACAGAATAGCATTCACTAATGAACGCGTTTTGAACCAATTCAGGGTCCAACACCTTTATATTTTTTAACAAACCTTCATCGTTTATCCTTACCTCCGTTTTGTCCTCCCCCCATCTCCCCATTCACTTTTTCTTATATTAATGGCTAAAACTGAAACAGGTACACGGTTTCCCTTCCCTATAGTGCCCATCGTTCCTCATTCATGATGACAATAACCAAAACCAAGACGGCTACCCAGGATGCTACTGAAAAAAAGACGCGTCGATCAAAGGCTGGTGAGCACATGACCCGTGTATATGCGCCGTCTTTATCCTCAATCCTCGATAGATATGGAAGAGAAACCCAAACGCTCACCCTCCGCTTACCAAGTGTTCGTCAAGGCCAACCTGAAGGCTTGGAATGAAGCGAACCCTGGTCGTTCAAAGGAGGCTATGTCCCAGGTATGTACCGTCCGTTCCTTTCCCATCTTAACCCATATATGACACGTCTACACGCATATAGATGGCCTTACTCTGAAAAGACGCGCCTGAAAACCCGAATCGCGGTGAAGGCAAGGCGCGCAAACCTAAGGAGCCCTCATCGAAACCCTCAAAAGCTGCCCCGAAGAGCAAGAAGAAGGCGACAAAGAGGAGTGAGGCAGACGAGGAGGAGGCAGAGGGCGAGGACCCCAGCGAGCAAGATGTTGTTGCTCCTAGCTCTGATGGCTGATTGAATTCTGAGCTTCGGGGTACGTGTTTCGGTGCTATGTTCTATCTTCACTGCGTTTATTGACTTTCCCACTCTAGTTATCATTAGTGTCATTTGCTATTATCATACGATTCCTTCGTCGTCCGTTTGTTCACTATTTCATCTATCACTGTTGTAATCGCCATTAGGGTTGTTCACAGTAGCCATTTTCGGGCCATTTTCGGCTCATTTTCACTTTTCATTTTTCTTTCATTTTTCAAAAATGAATTTCAGAATGAGTCAAGAATGACCCAAAAAATGATCATTTTTGCAAAATGGAGTACACCCCCCCATTTTGCAAAGATGGTCATTTTTGCTTTCATTGTCCTGTCATTTTCATGTTCCATTTTCATTGTGCTTTCAAACTCTGCTCTGACGCCTAATCCCTTGCAGTGACCACCATTGATGATGATGCCCCCTCCCTCACACCTCTACCACCACCACAACTCCATCACCACTGGCTGTCACCACTCCCACTCCCATGCCCATGCCCACATTGACTAATGCCAGCAACTGCTGCAAACCAACCACATCAGGCCCAAACCATGACAGGTTGTTTGGGCCCTAGGTAATGATTTTTTTGTCAAGTTGTTTCCAACTAACTAATCTTTTCATTTCCTTTTTCTAGGTTTTATCTATGTTGTTTACCATGAGATGGTGCCATCTTGGCACACCCACAACAACTCCATTGCTACAAGCACCTGCTCATGGTGGTGGATGATGGATCAGGATGAAGACAGACAATGAGAAAGACGACGAGGAGGACAACCACCGCACGACAACAAGGAGAGCCACAACATGACTACGAGGACAACCACCACAGGATGATGATGGGGACGGGGACGGACAATGACACGACACAACAAAAATGGCAGCGGCACATGACAAGGGGGACGACGAGGATGGGAGAAGAACGGAAGGTGCAGGTGACAGATCCAGTGCTGTACGACGAGGAATGCAAAAAAGGGCCCAAGAGATGTCAACGTCTCTTGGGCTGTAGGTAAGTTTTTTTTTCATTTTTTTGTCACTAACAAAGTTTTTAGATATTAACTACTGATGATGATGACAACTACCTGGCCCAGGGCACTGGGAGACCTGTGGAGGGGAGACACATCAGGTAAACCTCCCTCTTGGTGCCACATCACTGATATATGACACCTACCCCCAACATGAAACATTGACCCAGCACTCACTTCCAGCCCTACGAGAAATTGCTTGTAGGGTGGATTGTGGGTGCAGCTTGGCTAGAATGCCAGGTGTGCAGAGATGATGAGGATGAGACTGCAGCCTAGCACCTGCCTCCCACCACTGCGAGCCCTTGCTCGCAGGGTGGAACGGGTGCTAACAGGCCTGTCACCATCTCCATGATGACACTGAGCAAGAAGGGGGAAGAGAGGGAGGGGAGGGCAATGATGATGATGCCAGCACCAATGCCAATGCCAACAGCACCAGCACTGCCAACACAGAACAGGATGATGACAGGGACAAGGGGGAGATGACAATGCCCATGGCACCAGATCCCTCCACTATGAGCAACTGCTTGTAGGGAGGAAGGCTCATGTGTATGGGTGATGACAGGGAGAGGGGGACCAACGAGGGTCGATGATGATGACAGCACCCCCCACCACTGCTGTGAGCAACTGCTTGCTGCTCGCAGGGTGGATATGGGGTGCTGCGGTGTGACGCTATGGGAGGAGCCACCAAGACATGGTAAGGAGGGCCACAACAGGGTGCCACCCGCCGTGCCATATGTGGCCATTTATTTCATCTTCTTTTCTTTTGTAGTTATTTTTGTTGTAGTACAAAGGGGTATATTGTTAAGACAATAGTCCCAACTCGAGTACAAGCATTTCTGTTAATATAGTTGATTAACAATCAATGGTTCTATCTGTTACTGGAGGCTTTCTCAGTAACTGTTACGTTCCATTCCACCCGATTCGGACTTCCGATGGAACACCGCTCCAAACTCCGATATATGTTGAGATCGATCAGATTCCGTTCCAGTGCATAGTGTAGACTTCGTACATAGTTACTGTAGTTACTCATAGGATTTTACCTTGGGTTGTTACCTCGGGTACCGCCTGTACTGCCGACCACAGCTAATGTACATAGCTCTTACCTTGGTCTCCAATTGAATCTCCGATCTCGGATTTCATATTAGTATTTAAACTTAGATATTTCATTTGTGTTCCGCAATTCGAATATCATATGTTTCATATGTTTCTCACGTTATCATATGTTAACCACACGTTAACCACACGTTACTCATATGTTAATCACCCTCTTGTCTTTGTCTTTGGACTTCCGATCGGTCCCCTACTCGAATTCCCAATCATCCTCCAGTAAATTGAACACTGTAACAAGCGAAGGGCGCAACTTCTTAAAAGTTGAAGCCAAGTTCTCTTCGATACCCCTCCGGATTGCCAATCGGTTCCCACGTGGATTCCCCTTCAGCCTCAGTTTATAACAGTAACGTGTTCTGTCTTACCAACTCAGAGGCTTTCTGAGTGGCTGAGGGCAATCATACTCATCAAGTTGAGGATGTAGATTGCTCAGGTCAAGCTGAAGAGCAAGACCTCCAAGTACTACAGTTTATATACAGGAGAAGTAGTCCTTATCTACCAATAGGCGAATTAGATGGGAATCAGAAGGAAGAAACAATAAAGGATAAATGTCAAGGGAATAATAGGAGGATGGTCAGTTAGAAGAGGGTAAGAATCAGAGGGAGCAATAGGGTGATAGTCCATTGGGATAGTAAGCAAGAATGAATAATAGGAAAAGAAAAGAAAAGAATATCTGGACCGTCTACCATTTGCAAGATTCGTAACATTACCCCATTTCTACATTGAAAATCACTGATTTTCTTTCATTAAAACCTTGACTTTCCCAAACCCCACGATGGGTGCAGCGAAGGATTAGCCGAGTCTGCAGCTGGGGATGGGAACATGGCCCAATGCACCTGTGACGAAGTGGGTGTAGAGATAGGAGAAGTTGGTGAAGGTTTGCTAAATGGAAGGGGGTTTTTGGGAGTGGCCAGAGAGGAGGGTATCTCAACTCTCAGCAGGGTAGCTCATTGTTCGAACATTACATGTGTATAGGTGGTGGTGGTTGGAGGTCATCTAGCTCCAGCTCCTCATCATTGTTATTGTAATTAAAACAGATGGTGCTGGTTGTATTAGGGTATGTAGGAGGGGATGCCCTTGGGAAATGGCGTTCCTGCCATCGTGAAATCTGTAGTAGAGTGAAGAAAGTGATGACTAGAGACAGGGTGATTGTGAAAGTGATTAGGATGGGTTTGACAGGCCAGGGGTTTTCAGGCAACGAGGAGAGGGTACAAGTGGTAGTGGTTTCACAAATTGTGGTAGTGGACATCTTGTTGGGGAGAGAAGAAGAGGATGCTTTAAAAGGTAAAGAGTGAAGTGAATGGATATAAAAGAAAAGAATAGACAGATATATAAAAGGAATTTGGTTTTGTTTGGGACTAATAGTCCCTGATCAGTTCTCCAGTGATGTTTGCCCAAGTGGCATCATTGAAGGTGTCAGAATAAGTAGTGTCGCATGGTTCTTCTTCAAGAGTAGGACAGTGAACTGAAGGGTGTCCAGGAGCGGTTTTCTTGCAGTGAATGCAGGTGGTCTGAGTGCAGTAGGACAGAAAATGTCCTTTTCATTTACATATGTAACAATAAGGTCCTTTCTTGCCTTTATCTTTCTTCTGAACAATTCTATCAGAGGGGGTCAGTGAGGGTTGGTTCTTAGACAGAGGAAGGAGCGGTGATAGAATGGGTAGGATCCCTGCATCAATGAGGGCAGAAAGTAGGGCGTGCTCTTGTGCCTGTGTATTGGCGAGGATGTGTTGGTTAAGGGACCAGGCATTATACATACAGGGGGACTAGAGCAGGGTGATGAAGTAGAGCTCATCGGATGGCTAGTTGGTTGTTGTGATTGGATAAGAACAAGTAACTAGGGAGGATGTGTAAGGCGATGGGAAGGGGCATGTCGATAGTAATAGCCTTTGTTGTTTGTTTGTTTTTTTTTTTTCTTTTTTTGTTAGAGTTTCTTTCTTCTTTTATAGTCTGTCAATAGTTCTTTAGCGTGAGATAAGTTCTGCTCTGGCTCCTGGGAATTCTCCAAGGTTGGGTAGCCTTTCCATTTTATCAAGTAGTGGTATCCTCGCACCTTCTTTTTGTGTGCAACCAATGTTTCTACTTCATATTCCTTTTCCCCTTCTATAAGATCCGGTCCTCCAAATTCTAGCAGGGCACCTGAAAGCTATGGAGTTTCACCATTTTTCAGCTAAGTGGATCCCCTTGTAATCACAGATCTCAACCACAAACTTCAGCTATCATGGTCACCTTCATATCTGATGAATGATTATGGAGCAGATGTCTGTTTGTTGGAAGATTGCGAAGAAAAACAACAACCAGTGAAAAGCCCTCTAAAAGTGTTCCTCTCATGTTTTATGATTGGTGATGGGGCCAAAGAAGTTCTTCCTTATGCCATCTGGAGAATAAAGGTGCATGTTTGGTTTAGCAAATTAACTATCTAAGGTTTCACCAATATCTTGTAGGACTGGCCACCCACAGCAAAACTTGCAGAGTCTCATCTGAAACTATACCAGGATTTTTCCCTTGCTTTATGTACCTATTCCTGAATATACACATCGTGATGGATTTTATAATTTGGCTGTGCATTTTCTGGTCAACTCTGGAGTTCCACCTGATCTTGGTGTGTCATAGTATCTGATATTCCATTCTTGTGGTAATGAGTCTTTGAAAGGGCCCAAAGTCTACATGGTTTATAGCACACCTCTTGAAAGAACTGCATTGTGGCACATCTTCAAGGTCTGTGATGTGGATAAAATCAGGGCTTACATATTACACACTTTCAATCATCCTCAACATGATGATGCCATTCACAGCCAGTGATATTATCTTGGACCTACAAATCTTGAGGAGCTGAACAGTATACATGGCATGGTACCTTTCACCATTCATCAAGGGGTAGGAGAGGCTGGTTTTATTCCAGCTGGCTGCCCACATCAGGTTTGTACATGGTCTACATTATATGTCATAATGCTGATGCTTTGATCCTCATACTAGGTCAGCAACAAGGCAAACTGTATTAAAGTTGCTACTGACTTATTATTGGTCGATGGACTTGCTGCATGTGCGACGCTTGCTGGAGAATTTCGACAACTTAATCTTCAAGATGTGTGGAGAGATGATGTTCTACAGCTCAATACAGCTCTACCATGCATTCATGTCTCTACAATGCCCACTGGAAGAGGCTCACTCTGAATTCCAAGTACTCCAAAACTCACCCATTACAGACAACTGTAATGATCTCCCTCTGCCAAGTCCTTTGCAGATGGTGGGCATCACTGCAGAGGGCATCAAAAAATGAAAGCGGAAACATAGGGAAGATGTGGAGGGTGAACAGAATCCAAACCATTGGTTCAAATGTCTTCATTGCAATGATCAGAATAGGTCATTTTTTAAGCATGGTCTTGAAAGTCATTTGTGCATCTTTCATTTTCTAGCCCATTAGTACACTTCATGTTTTTTAACCAGGCAGACAAAGCATATGGTAGATGTCCATCTATGTTTGTATCAGCCTGTTTTCTGCTTAAAAATTCAGCCAATGTGCACTCAGTTTCCTGAATCAAACAAAACTGACAGCATTGCCACAGATTCCAAAGTTTTGGGATCATTCAATCATCATTTTTATTGCATTTGGAAGTAATCAATTATATGTTTGTATCAGCCTGTTTTCTGCTTACAAATTCTGTCTAGTATATCAATGTGCACTCAGTTTCCTGAATTGAACAGAACAGACAACATTGAAGTAGATTCGAAAGTTTGCAGTTGCCTGGCTTTATTAGCTTTATTGCATTGGTTGATAATCAATTATATATTATAATATATTTGTATCAGCCTGTTTTCTGCTTACAAATTCTGCCTGGTTATATCAATGTACCCCTGGTTTCCTGATGGACATACATAGCAAGGGCAGAAAAAATGAATTGCATGATACATCAATTTTCTTGATCTCGCACTTCTTTCTTGAGCAGGAATCCTTCGGGTTCTACATATGTATTCAATATTCAATGTTCATCAGACCCATCGACACCGTTTGCCATCATGGTAGTGGCGATATGCCAGTATTTACTTATATTTAGTCTTGGTTCACTTTGAGTCCAAGTTTGTCATCAAGTCAGCTAAGCCTACTATGTGGTCCCATTTCCGACCCCACTGTTTCTGACCAGTCACTACATGAACTTGATGAGCATGCTTTTATGCTCGATCTGTACATGAATAATTACCATGGCTTCTGCTTTGCTGAGCTTGAGTGATCTGCTCAGTGCCACAAATGGTGTATTCCCAGATTCAGTGTTACCCTTCCCCGTCAATGAAGGTTTGCTCATCAGTTTACCATCGTCAGTTTACAAGGCAGATAAGTCCACATGGAAAATTCCTGCTACAAATACAGAGAAGGTAACCTTCAAAATTTCTCTATCCAAAACTAGGGGGTACTACTCATAGTGAACATTGAACAGAGTTTCACTCATTTTCTGAATGATGTATGTAATGCGATAGAAAAAGCAGCAGGCAAGGAGAAGCTTAGATACTGGAATTCTTCATACCATGACCACAGTGCATCACTCCGTGGATATGAGCTACAGCAAAATGGGGGCCTGTGACCCAGCATTCTGTCCAGGCTGTCACCGAAGTTACCTCAAAAGATTACGACTCCAAAATGGTCAAGGATGCCATCAGAAACAAGATGTGTACCATATTGATTGCCCAGGCCAATCATGTCTTTGTTCCAATTCTCAGTTCCTGGAGCTGCTGTAAATTTCAGCTCACAATTACTGATCGTGAGGGGCAGCTGCATTCTCATGTCATCAACATCAGGGGTCATAGGCCTCCTGGTGATTCACTTGCCTTCCTGTGAGCTATTGTCAGCCTTTGCTTTGCAGAAAAGCAATATATAGGCTATGATCTGACCATGACCACTAATGCAAATGACCAGATCAAAACCATTATGTGTGCCGACACAATCTTCAAGGTCGAAAGTCTTATTTATGAGGCGCAATTCTTTATTGGCTATGCCACACGTGTTTGGACAGTGAGGTATGATGACAAACTCTGTGTTCTCAAGGATGCATGGGTTGAAGTTTCACAGCCAGTAGCTGAACATGTGCACCTGCAACATATTGCAGGAGTTAAAGGAGTTCCTGTCCTCCTTTGTAGTGGAGATGTACACATTGGTGGGAACTTGCTCTGCACAAGTAATATACGCCAGGGCCTGGGTACAGATCTTCAGAAAGATGTGTCTGATGAAGATTTGTCAGTAGCACTGTCAGCTCTCATATCACAAGCTTCCGCTCAAAGTGGGAGTTGATTTCAGCTTTCAGGGACATTACCATTGGTGTGTCATGTATCCTCTTTGCCCTGCATCATACTAATTCCCTGATTCTCAGCCCTCAAAACACTTGCCTCAGAGAAGGATACTCTCCATTGTGACATTAGTTGTAACAATACTCTTTTGAAAGAACCTGGGAAAGACCAGATAAAAAATGCAGTCCATCATGGCTTGTTGATTGATTTTGAATATGCTGTGTGCCCAAGTGGGTGCTGGCCTGTGTCACCTGGCCACCATACAGTGTGTCTCCCTGCTACCCCTGTCAACTCTCATTCTAATCTTTCTTACAGGGTACAATGCCATTCATGGCGATTGAATTGCTCACGTCCCATGGTGGTGATATATATCACAAGCCACGACATGATCTCAAATCCCTCTTTTTGTATAAATCTACCTATGCACCAATGTCCAGGGTCCTGGTCATCTCTGTGATGTGGAAGACCTTAAACAGTTTAAAAGCCTGCCTATGACCAGCTGGTTCAATCCTGGCAATAGCTTGATGAGGTTGGGGCTAGACAAGGCCAGCACAATGATTCTCTTCAACCAATGCATCTTACCATACTTCTGTTACATTCTGTTCCACCCAATTCAGACTTCCAATGGAACACCGCTCCAAACTCTGATATATGTTGAGATCGATCAGATTCCATTCCAGCATAGTGTAGACTTCGTACATAGTTACTGTAGTTACTCATAGGATTTTACCTCAGGTTAATACCTCGGGTACTGCCTGTACTGCCAACCACAGCTAATGTACATAGCTCTTACCTCAGTCTCCGATCGAATCTCCGATCTCCGATTTCATATTAGTATTTAAACTTAGATATTTCATTTGTATTCTGCAATTCGAATTTCATACGTTTAATACGTTTCATACGTTTCTCACATTATCATATGTTAACCATCCCCTTGTCTTTGTCTTCAGACTTCCGATCGGTCCCCTACTCGAATTCCCAATCATCCTCCAGTAAATTGAACACCGTAACAAGCGAAGGGCGCAACTTCTTAAAAGTTGAAGCCAAGTTCTCTTTGATACCCCTCCGGATTGCCGATCAGTTCCCACGCGGATTCCCCTTCAACCTCAGTTTATAACAACTTCTCATCTTACTTCGATGATCTCAAACCATGCATATTGGCTTTACACAAGGCCCTGTTTCTGACACCATCAATGATATTGGAGGTGACAGATGTTTTGCATGACACCTTTATTCATATTTTTGACAAAACCCTGAAATTATTGCCACCTTTTCATAATGTTGAATATTAATGATCTTTGCCTCAGTTAATCAATATCCTCACAAATGGCTAGACACATGTCGAGAATACCATGAACTTGAATAGCATCCATACTACTCACATATTCCATATTCGAAGAACCTAGTCCCACAACATTGAACAATAATACAATTAATAGTGATTTGGACACCGCCTTGACACAACAGGCAGGGCAAATTTGTCCTGGAGAGAAAATATGGAGAAAATGTGGAGAAAATTGCACTTTTTCATTTAGCAAACAGGTAGGGAATCACTAGTAAAAATAACTTATGACAAAGTACAAGACCTGGTTTATGACCCTTCAACAATTCCTGCTTAGTTTTCGCAGCAGATGTGCTTGATGTCGATTTTGCCTTGGCAGGTTTAGCTGAGTGAGACTTTGGGGCCATTGATCTCATCATGGGGAACAACAAGGTGAAGCTTGTTTATAAGCATGAGCAGGGATATGTTCCATTGATAAACCATATGTAGATGGGGAAATTGTCCATGCAGTTAGCTACCAGCAACACTTCTAGTGCGAGGGTCATTTTGACCTGAGAGCAGCCATGACCTGCATTTACGTATCCAATGAATTGAGCAGGAAGAATTATCAAGCAACTACTTGGCATGGATCTTGCATAATGTACCAAACCTGCCTGTATCCATGGTGAAAAAGTTCTAGTGCAAGAATGGCAGTTATTTGAGCATCAGCAAGACCTAATTGATGTACCAAATGAGTTGGATCTTGTATGATGCACAGAACCTGCATACCTACACACCCTAGTGAAAAGGATTGAAGTTCTAGTGCCAGGGGAGTGTTAGCAGATGTGATCAGGTGGTCAGATCATGCACAACATTGCGTACTTTACTTATGTGGCATCCTTGATTGTCCCTGGATGAAATTATGACATTATCACTATTAATCATCAGCTCAGTCAAGAAGTAAATCCCAACACCCACCAATGCACAATGCCCTCTCCCTCTGGACGTTTTCGGCCAGCAATCTCCTCTACACCTCTTCCACGTAGTCATCATTGACAGTGAGATCGAACCTGAAAGCGAGGGCCCATATCTGACCAATGATGAAGAATTTGCATTCATTGTTGAAAATCAAGCTGGATTGCCTGAATCCCAGCATGGCATTGCCAAGTCAAGCCCTCCACCACCAGCCAGCGATAACATCAACCATGGTGTGTCGAACAACAACAGTGAGTTTTTTCTCAAGGAAAGATGTGCAAGAACTGAATTCTTGGTTATCTGAAGCAGCCTGTGGAGCTCAACTCAGTGTGAATGAAGGGATGAATACTGACATTGTATTGTCATTGGGCAACAAGGTGAGAAGAAATTCATTATAATTATCATGATGCTGACCTATAAAATCATTTCAGGAAACAACAAAGATTGAAGTCTGCATTGAAGGCTCGTACCATTCTAATCTGACCATCAACATCAATGTTGAACTAGCGCAAGTCTAAGGGAGAAAGCATGAGCAGGAAAAAAAACACAACTCACCATTAGCAACAATGTTGAAGCATGAGAGAGCACTGAGGTGTGCAGTGAGTGATGAGTGAATGTGGCAGGCAAGTTTAGGGTAGGTCACAGTGTCTTTGTGTTGTTCTGTGGCTGGACAACCCCTAACCCTAAACAGTCTGGCAAATTTGCCCCACCACAGAACAACATAAAGACATTGTGACCTACCCTAAACTTGCCTGCCACGTTCATTCATCACTCACTGCACACCTCAGCACTCTCTCATGCTTCAACATTGTTGCTAATGGTGAGTTGTGTTTTTGTTTCTTTCCCTTTCTCTTGCCTCTGTCTTCTGTTGGCCGCATCCCTCTCCTTGTGCAAATGTTCTACATTGCCCTAATGTGTTACATTCTGTTCCACCCGATTCAGACTTCTGATGGAACACTGCTCCAAACCCCGATATATGTTGAGATCGATCAGATTCCATTCCAGTGCATAGTGTAGACTTCGTACATAGTTACTGTAGTTACTCATTGGATTTTACCTCGAGTTAATACCTCGGGTACCGCCTGTACTGCCAACCACAGCTAACGTACATAGCTCTTACCTCAGTCTCTGATCTCGGATTTCATATTAGTATTTAAACTTAGATAT
>QLOK01005603.1:0-10077 GCA_003313805.1 Tricholoma flavovirens
TCCATCGATGTTGTACACAATTACAGGATGCTCGAGTTTACGTGTGCAAATTCCATTGTTCTGAATCAATGCACAGTTTATAAATAAACCAGTAGCACCACTGTCTAATAGTGCCTCAACATCTACCATTGCATATGTGTCAACTGTCTTCAATCCTACTGTCAATGTTACTTTGCGTTCAATGCGTGCTGAGCGGATAAGGGTTTTCGGAGTTTTCCGAAAGTGGTTATTTTTGGATTGATGATGTGCTTCACCTTTACTCCTGGTTTGGTTACATAGTTTAGAAATGAAATTGAGGGCATAATAGGTTACTGGCATAGAACCAGTTGGGTAGGGATGTGATTCATTGGTTTCCTCCACTGTTAATACATCATATTGATTATGAGTCTCCAATGGGGAAACCTTCACTGGGACTGCTCAGGAAAATTCTGCTCTTCTGTTGTCACCTCTCAAATCTGCCTCTTCTCTCTGCAAAACCTTGCTGTATGCCCCAATTTTCCACAATTGAAACATTTGATCAGGGGACATCTCCCTGCACGATCTACATCCATAGCATCTGATGCATGCTGACTAATATTCAACTGATTAGGAAGTGTCACTGCCATGGCCAATGGCTGTGCCTTCATCTCAGGTACGATCGACGCCTTTTCTTTTTCGGAACTTCCTTCTGATGACTTTCCAAATTTAGGACCTGCGTGTGTAGCATGTGGGTGTAGCAACTTCAACTTGGCTTGCTCTTGGTGATACTGCCAATCAAGCTTGAAAGCCCATTCGTACCACTCCTCCAAGGTTGTAGGCATAACCGGTAGTCAATATATAGACTTGAACAAGGATGGATTAAGTCCTGCCTTCAAATATTCGATTAATGCAGTGTCTCCTAAATTGGTCTGTGAAGCTTCAGCTTTAAATTGCAAAATGAATTCATCTGCCAAGGAAGACCCTTGCTGCATGGTCTTCAATTTTCCTACTGCTGTCACCTTCGGATTAGGATCGCCAAATTGAGCTTCCACTTTATCCAAAAAATCTTGGAAACTCTTAAACAGCTCGTGACCCTGAGCAATTTGATTGATGGCTTTGTTTCTCCAAAATTGTGCCTTGCCCCCTTGCATATAAGATAGCACGAACATTATTTTGGATTCAGTTGTACAGAATTCAGGTTCGCGACCTTTAATATACAATATAATAGAACTAATAAAGGATTTAGTATCCTTCATCGTTCCATCAAATAATTGTGGGGGTGCAAATTTAGGTAAGCGAATTTTGCCATCTCCAGTATTCTGTGACAACTCTTCTTCATGATGAGATAAAAATCCATCTACCTCTTCCTCAGTAGGTGCTGGCTGGACAGGGTTTTGGAGTGTGACATAATTTACTAGTTGAGAAAGTTGCATAGTGAGCACATCAACCTTCTCTTCCAGAGTAAGATTGTGATTAGCGGGATCGGAAATTATGTGATTGGTCATGATGTAGTTGCTAAAAATAAAACCTAATAAGGTTCTTCGGCTGACTCAGGACCTGTTCTACGGCAATCCAATTTGGCAATTACTACACTAATGCAAAAGGCTGTAACTAGTACTAAAAATAGTACACTAAACCAGAGCTGAACGGTTGTCTGGTTGCAGCTGTCCTACAGACGAGTACTGCCTTTTGAGCACTGATGACTGCAATATAAGGTGGTGCTGATGCGTGGATTACGAAGTGAAAGTTGATTATGTAAACACAAGTTACTCTCGTCTTGTGACAAGAGGATTGGGGATTGGTAATCGGATGTGGCTGAGTGAGACAAAAGTGAGGGTGCATGGAATATAAGTTGTGTTCTTCTGTCAGGGCAACACCTAATCCACACTTGGATCTTCATGCGGGCTCTACAAGACGATGTGACGAGTATAGAATGAGGGATCAAAATTTGATGTGATGTGGTATTTATAGAATGGTTGGTTGACAAAGGCGTTTCCGCACACAAGGTGATGGTGGGAATCCTAAGAGAACACAACTGATGTGTCTCTTAGTATTTATTGGTTTATATACTAAGTTACAACTGTTGTACAATATTTGAATACTGTTTTTACGACGCGAGCATACATAGTTGCGTACATATTCTAAATATAGGACACGTGAGAATTATCCATCTCACGGTCGCGTTCATTGATAATTTTAATGTTTTTTGGTGTAATACTATTGCGGAAAAAGAAGAAAAATTATGATAGGTAACTGTACATGTTTCCTAACACATAGCCTCTAACTCATCTGCTGTTCTTGATAGTACTGTAATTATTGATACACATAAAAGAAAAATAAATCATATTACTGGTGATTTTGTTAATGGACACTCTCAAAAATGAATAAAAGTTAGTCATTCCACTCCTGACAATACAGAAGCTAATGCACTTCTTCATATATCATGTCCTGTTGGCATGATATGGAGCAATAACAGCTGTGCATATGACTGTGTGTTTTCAATTTTGTATACTTTATGGAAAGAAGCATCTGATCACTGGAGACAGAATCTCTGTAGAATCAATGCAGACTTATTGGAAGATATTTGTAGTGGATTTGAAAATTATTCTTATAGTACATATAACTTCATTGGAAAATGTAAGAGATGAATTTAGACATACCTTAGACAGCCTGCATTTGGATGGCCTGCAATGGGGACAGTACACATCAGCAGTCAGGCTTTTGCTTCTCATGTTCACAACTCCCACAGAAATGGTGTCCTCTCAGCTTACTTGTGGTCAGGGACACTGTCTCTCATAATACTGTGCATTCAATTGAATCATGTGTGCTGTCAGCTGGTACAAATTCATATTCATCCATAGCAGATTGGATTCATAATTTTAGTGAGAGCTCACATTTTAGATGTAGAGAATGCAAAGAACTGCAGCTTGATGATGAAGTGTTGGTTACAAGTAGAAATCATCAGACTCACAGATTTAGGTTGCAGGGAATCATATACTATGGAGAAGATCATTATACTTCACACATCATATTCAATAGACAGCTGTGGTTTCATGATGGCATTTCAACTGGCACTAACATGATATATGATGGCCAACTACAGTCCCACACAAGCCTCACACATTGTAGAGGAGAACAGGCTTGTATTGCTTTTTACACATGACATTTTTACATGTGACATACTTAAATGATTAACAGCTGACAATATTGTATTTATCATGGCTTAGAGAACTCATTCATGCCAGGCGCAGACAAGTTAGTGGGCCTGCTGCTTTCCAACCTCTTCCAACACCATGAATTTTGGGCATGATTAGTAAAGTTACCCGTGTGAATGAATTCTTGCTTGCAGTTTAAACACACTAATTGGTATACTGGGACAGGAACTGAATATTATGTTAGTGTTGAACCTAGCACCTGTCACTGCTCTGTATTCACCATTCTGATGCTGCGAGGAATAATGTTTTTCTAATATGCGGGGGTGACAATATTTCACATTGCACACACCGCATTTATAGGGCTTGGCTGGTTGAGTTGATCCATCCCCTGTTAACAAAGATAAATAATTAGACAGAAATTCAGACAGCGGAAGATTCCTGTACCCACAAGGGTCAATGTAGGCTTCCACAAGCTTAACCTCATGTTGAGTATTGCTAGCCTGATTGCCAGCCTTAGATAATTTTACAACCTGGTTGTAAAGAACTTCTTTGGCAGAAGGAATCGGCATAGCCACGTAAGACATGTATGCGCTGCCATCTGCTGAGATAAATTACCACTGAGTCTATATTTTAAATCCTAATTGACATTCCTGTGACGCTTGGGAAGGTGGTGCCCGCCTGTGCACTGCCATCAGAAACAGTGGCCATCAAGGAAGAGGACTCGGACATGAACCACTCCACTTTCAAGTTTACCTGAGTGTGATGGGACTGGGATAGTAAGAACTTCAATGGCCTGGCCAACCACAGATAATATAACAATGGAAGAAAGATGCATGTAATCCTGTTGTTGTATGGTAGAAGTGGGGAGTGGGGAGTGGGGATTCAAGTTGGAGACGTGAGACCAGCTGGTCCTGAAATTGATGCAAACCACATTCTTATAGTACCAATTCATCAGCATCATCATGATCATCAAAGTTTTGCACATCGATCAGACATAGTCGCCGACTAACGTGATTCATGATCGGACCTTGGCCCCTTTCGTTACGCAGTTTTGCTGATATTGATGTGTTTCAAGTTTGAGTAGGGTTAACTTTAGTAACATTAGCTATTCGGAAAGACGGACCGAAGGTGCGAATAGCTAGGTTTTCGTGTTTAGAGCACAAATAACTGGAATGAGTGAATAGCTATTGTGGAGGATGCCAGCAAGGGTTGAGAACATTGATCATGAGATGCTGTGTACTACGTTCAGCTGACCCAACTCTCCTCCACACTTACATTTCCATATGAGGCAACACTTTCCCAGCCGACAATTCCAAACAAACACACTCAACTTGAACGTTCGTCGGTCAACCACTACCACTCTCGACGTCGCTGCCTCCCACCTCCCTCTATCGCCACCACCACCCTATCAACCCCCATCCACACTCATCCAACGCTTCTTGAAACAACAGCAACAGCAACCTCATACAACAAACGGGCCCAAATGACGCCAGGTAAGTTTTTTTTTCTTTTCGTCTCGTTTTTTTTCCTTTCAACTAACATAATTTTTATTGTATTTTAGGTATTTCTATTGTACTAATACCGAGAAAGGTACCACGGCCCCCACGACGACGACGGCGACGCTCCACTACCACGGAAATACCATGGACAACAAGAGCGACGGGACAAGAACAGGAAACACGGGAACGACGCCACCAGGACGACGAGGACGACGAAAACGACGGCAAGGGACAACGCTGCAACGGCAGGAGTACCAACGACGGGGGAAGCAGCAGCATCAGGGAACAACCAGGCGAGGGCGACGCCAACGCCAAGGACCCACCACCACCACCACCACCACCACCGCGGCTGCCGCTACAATGACGAAGATGACGACGACGACAAGACCACCTCCACCACCAACACAGCAACCCCAAAGCCCCGAGCGGGCTCCAGACGACGCCAGGGATGACGAGAACCGGGGGAACGATAAGAACGACACCAGAGCCCACAGGAACAACGGCAGCGACACCAACAACGACGGGAGCAGCAGCAGCAGCAACGGCCAGGGGCGATCGCGACAAGGGGAGCGCCAGCCACGACCGGGAAGACCAGGAACGGGGCCAGAAAATGAGGGGGGAGGGGTGACGACGACGACGACGACCCCAACGAGGCACGACGCAGACGACAGAAGCCACCTGGACGACCAATGACGGGCGGGCACAAACCAGGGACAACCAGGACAATGACAAGGACGACAGACGACAACAACGGTGAGGAGGGACGACAACAGCGAGGGGGGACGACAACGACAACGAGGAGGGACCACCACCACCACTACGAGGGACGACGATGACGACGAATGGGGCACGAACGAGGGGCGGCGCGTACAGGGACACCGACGAGAAGCCCATCAGCGAGGAGCGGCACACGCGACGGCGCCCGGGGAAGGGACGACAAGGATGAAGGACACCGACGCGGCGAGTCAAAGACAGAAACCCATGAGACGACCAACAATGCAGACAGGGACCACAGGAACGACGAGGACAATCACCACCACAGCACCCCCAACCGCCGCCGCGAGCAACTGCTCGTGGGGTGGAAACAGGGAGCAACGAGGACAGGGACAACACGATGGTGTGGCAGGGTCTTAGCTCTACACGAGATCCGTTGACGAGGTCGTCACGTCGCGAGATGTGGGGTAAGCAAGAATGGCAAAAGGAAGGGGAAAGATGGAGTAGACGACAATTCTGGTTGGTGGAATCTTTTGAGAGCCTCAGTAAAGTGGATGCGAAAAGACTACTCCATTCGAAGGTGGGAGGACACCTTAAATACAGAAACAGGTCGAGAATACTATGAACAACTCCATTGCACGCGTTCTCTTGCGTCGAAGGGACCAAACAACAAGAAGCGATAGGCTACAAGAGAAGCCTAATAGATGACTGAAGAATGTTGATGAAACACAAGGGAAGCATTGCCAGATCCTCATCTCGGGGGTTTCACAGCTGGGAATTGCTCAGGGAAAGGCTCGTCGATGGGAGTCTCTATTTGCAGAATGCAACTTGTGCCCCCAGCAAGTGGGGAGAGTCACCAAACGACGCCTCTCGACCCTACCATCCAGTAGATCATCCCGTTGATTTGGATCCTAACTAGCCGAGAAAGATTAATCGGATCGAATACCGGATCGACATCGAAGTGTTTACATAAAAGGAATATTGAAATGAAAGGGAAATGAAAGCACCGGGACCCTTCCCTCGTGCTGGATGTGTGGCTGTCGGGTAGAAGCCCGAGGAAGCCCGGAATTGCAGAGGGGACGTGTGATTGACATGTTGCGTGGATGTGGAGTCATCGTCGAGAGAGAGGTATCGATATCTAAACTGTAAAAGGACTGAATGAAATTAGTAACATAGAATATTGAGAAAAGCAAGGTAAAGGAAAGTGTATACGATCACCCTTGAGTACCAGTGCTGGCAGAGGAACTCGAATAAATTCTCTGGAAAGGATTAGTTGACGAATAGGGCAAATCACCCTTCCACAATGGGCACGAACAGCACCCCACCCCCATGTTTTGCATAGGGGCGGTATTTTTTTCTTTCGGTTTTAGTTAATATTGCTGTCCTGCCCCCACTCACATTTGCGTGAGGCGGGAGTTAGTTTTTTATGTACATAATTGTGTAGGTTAATTAATTAATTTCTTTGACCAGATTATGTCCAGCTTTGCCTCAAAAACTTATTCATTTGACTGTGTAAACAACCTTCCTTTTTTGGATGACAGTGTGGGGGAGAGTAAGGGTACTTCGTTGAGTTGCCTTCTTCGCAGATGCATGCAGACCACTACAGCTCGGGAAGCATGCTGGGTCACTATTTGTCACGCACCGCGCCACCTGGTGACATTGTGCAACCCCAACCAGAACTGCCAGCCCTTGTATCCATATACTATATGGTTGGAGCCTTACATACAAACAGACTCTGTGATCCATACCATACTTGGTTTAGGGATATCAGGACTTACACCCATAAAGTAGTGGGAGTATTTCTTCATTACTTCCCACAGGGTATGTGCCCCCAGTGACTGGCATTTGGTAACAACTAAACCCCGGAGACGAATTTTCGCACCATTCTGTCATAACCTACCGTCCCTCACGCCAACCCAATAAGACCCATTCGGCCACTCATATTCCGCGATACTTGACTTGTGCATCTCAATACTATCAGAAAAATATCATGACATTGAGGTCAGTAAATTACAAGATACAAGCACAGGATGCCGTACCTGTACCCCTCGTTAGGGTTCAACGGTACATTGTACCTGCCTCGTGAGTTAATGGTGCAGGGAGTGACAAAGTGTTCATGCAGATGATCGACAAACTCGAGGACGTTGCGGTCCATTGAACCGGAGACAGCGATGTAGTCTATCAGGCTACACATAAAGTAGGCCGGAAGCAATACAAAGCTGACACACCTCAGGTGAATGACGTATTCACAAAGCCCGACACCGCCTGCATGTGGACATACAGGAACGCCGAATCTTCAAAAAGAAAAAAAGAAAAAAAAAACACCACGTCAGCATCAAAGCATCCCGCAAGGAAAGCAATATTGGGTACTTGGCAGCCATCAATAGTACGCTAAGCACCTCGCTCACGCCCGCGAGTCTACACGAGTCGATCTGGCACACGTCGATCGCCTCGGCTTGCAAAAGCTGCTTGAAAACTATACGGTTGTGCGCGTGTTCGCCGGTCGCCACTCCAATGCCGTGTAGCTTGAGCCCCTTACGGATGGCGGCGTGTCCGAGAATATCGTCGGGTGCCGTAGGCTCCTCAATAAACCTAATACATTGAACGAAGAAATTAACAACAGAGAAACCATCATGTAGAAGTGAGGATTTGTACCAGGGTCTGATCTCCTTCAAGCCATTGACATAGTCGATAGCCTGCTGTACATCCCACACCTGGTTCGCATCAATCATAAGCACCGCCCCAGTCGGACCAGCGTTTTTCCCCCTGACTTCTTCGCTGTTCGGGTCACGCGGTGTGGCGCCGGGTGGAAGGTACTGAGGATCGTCAATAATTGAACGGATGATATTGGCGCGTCGAAGGTCATTAGTTTGGTCTGCGCCAACCTTCATCTTGAAGTGATTGAAGCCAGCGGCAACAGCTTCTTTTGTCAGCCGTGCAACCTTTTCGTCGGTATATCCTGCCCAAGGATGCGGGGTGAGTATGCGGCAGAAGGGAGAGGGGGAAGGCAAAGATGTACCGAGCCATCCTGCGGAAGTTACGTATGCGGGGTAACTGAAAGGGTATGATCATGAGCTGGACAATGCACCGCGACCGATATTAGACGTACCCAATTTCAATCACTTTCACCTCTCGCTCTTTCTTCCCTGCCTCTTTCGCCTTCAGCATTGCTAATGCTTCTTCTTTCGTTATAGCATCCGAAATATACCGAAACGCAGTCGAACGCACAAGTTCTTCCTATATACAGCAAATAAAACAAATGGTTCGACTCTATACACCCCCAACAGAGAAGCTAAACAGACGCGTACTGGGGTAAAATCAACCACGAGTTTCCACAGGGGCTTCTTCCGCGAACGAGCGTACATATCCCAGAGTGCGTTGTTCACTGCTCCGGTTGCGATGTGGATAACACCTTTCTCTGGGCCGATCCTTGTCCAATAGATGAACGATAGTGTATCCACATGACATTTGAAACACATACACACCATCGCAATTGAGGGTCTGCAGTCATGTAATCCCAGGTTTGCCCCATGTCAGCAAAGAGTGATTCGGTGCCTTTTCCGACTAGCCTGTTCGCCACTTCTTTGATTGCTATGCAGACCTGGGTTAGGTGTTAAATGTTCAACATTCGATTTAGCGCAAAGTGAGGACAGTAAAAAGTTGTACTATATCGTTGCCACGCCCAATAGTGAATGTCATTCCGTGTCCGACAAGGTCAGAGGTTGTCAAAAGTGTCACGTAGGCGGCGGAGTAATCACACTCCGTATTCCTGCGTAATTAAGTTGTAAGTATGTTTATATGTATTCGGAAGAACGATGGTTTAGATTACATGGCATCGGTTCCATCTCCCGTCAGTGACGTAGGGAATCGTACATCTTGAACGAAATATGCCAGTGAGATACAGCCGACTCGGTAAACTGCCAGGCTCGACTGGTACTCAGATTTCGAGTCTTAAAACTTACCGTGAATCTCAAAACCAGCAATCTGTGTCATTGCCTTGAACTAGGATAGAAGCGGCGTGACATGTCACATTACAAGCCTTGGTCACCTGGCTTTCCCACATTACAAGCCTAATAATAGTGAGTGATCTTGTGCCTGCCTCACTATTATTAGGCTTGAATCACTCAGAGCCCAACACCGGCATTAATCCTTTCCCTTCCTTTCCCTAAGGTAGGCGTCACCCATTGTCAGCATGTCATTACATAAGCAAATAGTTGTTGCTTGCCACCCTTTATTACTGCCACCACATTGGACTTTTGACACTTTTGAGTCCAGAGGATTATAGAGTAGATCCAGCCTCCTTCCCATGCCCTACTTCGCGGTTGAGAAAAAACTTTGAAAAATATGATATCTAATCTAATCTGCATGACAAATTTATTGAAAGTCCGTAACTCTATTTTTTTCAACCGCTCCGTAGGGCCTGGCACAAAACGTTTGTCAACAATGTCAGCCACAGTTACCAGTGACAGCGGACTGTGAATTGACGCGTAATCCACTGATGTCACGTGATCATTCCAAATCAGTCGAAAATATGAGGATGCAGCGCAAAGGATCTACAACCAACGGATAAATAATCTGTATACTAGGAAATGTGCTAAAGGCAATATATAGAAGCCCGGGAGAGATTTTTCTATATAAAACTAATTTTTGGAGATGATATTCATGAATTTGTCAAAATGCATGTCCTGTTGCAAACTCTTGGAATTCAACATGCAGAACTCAGTTCCACACCAAACCCTTGTGTGCTCCAC
>QLOK01005620.1:194-18824 GCA_003313805.1 Tricholoma flavovirens
AGATAGCTTTCTCTATCCATATACTCAAGTACTGAACCGACATAATATCAATTTGGTTGTTATCTGGTTACTAAATACCACATTGGCCGAGTACCCAGTGTGGCCGAGATGGTGACCTTCGATAGTACACATTGTAACCCCCCGGAGTGTGATCCAATTTTTAAGAGATTCCATCAAGATTTGACTGAGATATGGCCAAAGTGAAAGTGCATTGTATTAGTTTGCAGTTTGTGGTTGCAGTTTGCAGTATGTAGTTACAACTTGTCTGGGCTGTTAAATGAATAAAATATACATAAGTATATGGTACAAATGTTTATGTGTGTTATTGTGATGTAATTGATGATGTCTAACTGTACCCCACATTTTGTAGCACAAGTTATAAGCAATGTTTCTGATCATTAAAAATAATGGTATTGAAAATGTATTTGGTTATATCTTTCTCAGTTCTTGACCGTTTTGGATGAACCAAGGGTCGAATTCAAGGCAATAAGCAGGGCAATTAGGCAGAGTAGCTCACGTAACCAGTAACCGGTTAAGACCGGTTTAGATCGGTTTTTTGCGGTTAACAATGTTTTTCAAATTTGAAAGACCTTAACCTTAACTGCTAAAGACCAGCCCTTAACCGTAACCGCTGGTCCGGTTAATATCGGTCTGGTTAGGTTCGGTTAATGGTCTTTTTTCGGTCCTATAGACCGGACCTTTAAACACTAATTCCACTCCATTGCCAAGCCCTAATAGTCTTTGGCACAACCTTCTCACCTTCAAGCTCATTGGTGAAAAGAAAGCAGGCTCTTCAAGTATGAAAAGCAGCAAACACACAGCAATTTATGGATGATTCTGTGATGGCAGATGGAGTTGGCTTTGTAGAATTGAATGACAGTCAAATGATATGGAATGGTAGCCTCATCACTTCATTAGGCGACCACGAATATGAAGAAATTCTTTGGGAACTGGCCGAGCTTAGCTTTAGGCTTGAGCTCCTTGCTCTCAACACATGGGTCACAACCAGTACCAGTGATGATCATCAAGATCTCATCAGAGCCTGTTTCCTGGGTGGAGCATCTGCATCATTGCTGGTGGCAGACTTGAGCACAGCCAATCATGGTCTTGGGAATGTGCAGGGGAACCCAGATTGGTATATTTACATGTGTTGAAGAAGGTGATGACAAGATGGAAAGGAGAAGTGCCCCGAATCATTCTTGCAAAGAAACTGCAATGGACAGAATGGGAGATTGAAGACCTTGAGGGTGAGATTACTCATTTTTATGTGAAGACCTTCTATGACCATTTCGGATGAGATCCCATTACTCCCCAACATCTATCCCATGCTGCTTCTTTACACTGTGTTTTTTATCCTCGAGGCCTTACCATGATTGACCCCTCCCCAAATACTGCTTATGACCTGACCAATATCTGGATTTAATGACTGTATGTATCTCTTATTCACCCATGACAAATGACCTTGCTGATCTGACTGTAGATTTTGATTTTTGTTTGTATTTTAAATTGAACTGTTGTTCCTTGTTCAGATGTCATGGCTAATGTGTCATTTCAAGATATAAGGCATTTGTGACCTTTGATGAGTGTCAAAGCATGGCAATCATCAATTGGGGGATGCCAGAACGTGTTCCCAGATCCATGTAACACAGGTCCTCCTGTGTTGAAAGGGGAGGAAACAGTCCCATTTCTGTTAGTGCCACTTGTCCTGAGGTAGTTGCTAAACAGGAATTCCATTGAGGAGCATTGAGAGTGTGAAGTAGCAGAAGATGCAGAAGAGTATCCATCGTTGTACAAAGAGTAAGAGATTGTGGATGAAGGAGGCTTGGACACAGAATTGGTGCTCATCTGTTGATGCAGCTTGCAATTGTATACATTCATCGCCATGGACTACTTCTTACTCTTCTTTACTTGGACATGAATTTCTGTTCTCCCTTCATAGCCCTCAATTTCCCACTCATGCTTTCTGCCTTTTACTTGCACTAGTTCAATGTTGACATTGATGGTTGGATTGGAATGGTATGAGCCTTCAATGTGGACTTCAATCTTTGTTGTTTACTGAAAAGATTTTATAGGTCAGCATCTGGATAATGATAACGAATTTCTTCTCACCTTGTTGCCCAACAACAATACAATGTCAGTATTCATCACCCCAGAAGCATTCCCGTCATCTGCACTGACTTGAGCTCTACAAGCTGCTTCAGCTAACTGAGAATTCAGTTCTTGCACATCTTTCCTTGAGAAAAACTCACCATTTTTGTTTGACACACTGTGGTTGACATGGCCACTGGCTGGTGGTGGAGGACTCAACTCGATGATGCCATGCTGAGATTCAGGCAATCCAGCTTGATTTTCGATAAGTGACACAGCTTCTCCATCATCATTTGGATATAAGCCCTCACTTTCAGATTTGGTCTTGCTGTCAATGATGACTATGCACCTTGCTGGGGGAGGAGATGTAGAAGAGATAGTGGGCTGAAAACATCTGGAGGGCATTGTGTGTTGGTGGGTGTTGGGATTTTCTTCTTGACTGAACTGACAACTTTTATGCTTGGGGGAGCTTTCGTGGTCCCCTGAGTGGCTGCTGTTGTCCTCCTGATGTCATTCCGCTGCTATACATCAAAACCTATAAGACATGAAAAATAGAAGTTGGTTGAAAAATATAAAGCAAAGAATATATAAAAAGAAGCTTACCAGGGGCCCAAACAACGATAACATCATTTGGGCCCATTTCTGTGGTTACTAGTTAGTTCTACAGGTAGGAGGAAGGGAGGAGGTGGCAGCATCATAGAGAGTGGTGGTAAGTTGACTTGTGGTAAGTGTACAAATATGTGTAAACATATAAATGATCAATGATCAACAATATGGGATGTGCATTTGTGTGCACAACAAGGCCAAATGGTCTGTGCACACCAGAGGGATATATAACCCCCCTTTCCAATGATCATGGTGGGGCAATCGCCATATTTAAGTGTATTAAATCCAAGTAGTATTATTTAATAGTTTATACTAAGTATAGTTGAGCCCTCTTAGTGGCGGGTAGGTGACGGGTTGCAGGTATCAAGCTGCCAACCTGTACCCATACCCATGGGACCTGTACCTGTGAACCCACATGGGTTGCTAAACCCGTGCAGATCCCTAGTTGCATCTTTTGCCCTCAAAGCTGGCACCATCCCCTTGAACCTGTTCACTGCAAGCAGGGGTATGGACAGGCCCATGTACAGTATGTTGTGCATGATCTGGCCATCCCCTGGCACTAGAACTGTGTTTGATCCATACACAGGTTCCATACATCATGCAAGATCCAACCTTCAGTGGTTGAATGTCAACCATCTCTACCAAGGTATGTAAATTATGTCTTGCTGATGCTCAAATCACCACTCTTTTGGCACTTGAATCTTTTCACCATGGATACAGGCAGGATCCATATGTTATGGAGATCCATGCCAAGCAGTCACACGATAATTATTCCTGTTCAATCCATTGGGTGCATAAATGCAGGTCATGGTGGCTCTCAGGTCAACATCACCCTTGAGCTAGAAGTGTTGTGGGTAACTAACTGCATGGACAATTTCCCCATCCATGTATGGCTTGTTGATGGAACATATCTCTGCTCATGCTTATAAACTGGCTTCACCTTGTTGTTTCCCATGACAAGATCAATGGCCCCAAAGTCTCACTCAGCTAAATCTGCATCTGGCTTCAAGGCAAAATTGAAAGCAAAAACAAAGCACAAATTGCTTAAGGGTCATAAACCAGGTCTTGACCTTTGTCTTCCTGTGTGATGATCACATATTGCATCCAAAAACACAGCTGAATCTCATAGCATGAAGGAAAACCACAAGAAAATCAAACAGTAATTATTGAAGGGTTGTAAACCAGGTCAGTGCTTTGTCCTCCTGCCTGACAATCGCTTATTGCATCCACAAAATCATAGCTGTACCCCCTAGCACAAAGGAAAACCACAAGATTAAGTGGGAATTGCTGAAGAACTCTAAATGAGGTTGGTACTTTTTGTCTCACATGATGATCACTTATTGCATCCAAAACATAGCCATATCCTCCAGTGCACAGGAAAGCCATGATGCAAGATTGAAAAAACTGGAAGGCATGTCGATATCCACATACCATTTGTTATGCTTATTGTTGTACTTCTTTTTCCTGTATGCAGCCAAGAACAATGCCTTGCAAATCACTCTGGCCATGAAGGAACATGTTACGACGATAATACCATGCCCCCAAAAAGGAGTTGCCAGTAATGGATTCAACCTCCAAGATTCCATGGGGCTTGTGGATGATGGGGAGACATACAACCTCCTTTGAGTGAGTCCTACCAGCATGTGCACTTACCTCTCACTCATGATTGTAGTGTGCTGTAGTGGGACCTATCAGCCAAAGCAGGGCTTGACTGTGCAGTAGTGTGGCACTCCCAACCCAAAGAACTTATCAGCAAGATTATTGGAGCCATATGTGTCCTTCCCTTCTACTTTTTACTTCTTACATGTTATATCTTCCTACCTAAAAATACTATACTCTAGGCACAGCAGCATCACAGCCATTTCAAGAAGTTCCCACATGGATGGCCTATCAAAGAATTCCTCAAATCTAATCTCAAGAACAAATGTGCATATGCACACAGGCAAGGATATCTGGGAGATCAGACAAATCATGATAGGGAATGGAACAAGGGTGGCGAAGGAAGTGATGATGGGAATGACAATGATGAGGGGGCTAGGGACAATGGCAGTGATGGAGCTAGTAGCAAAAACTAGAGTCACAATGGGGCCAGTGACAAGTCAGGTGATAATGATGACCCGGGCAGCAATGACAACAGGACTGATGACTATGGTGACTACAATGGGGCCAGTGGCTTAGATGGGGCTGGTGAGTATGATGGAGCCAGTGACAATGAAGCTGAGGATGGCCTGGAATATTACTAGGATGAGTAATATTTGGGGTAGCTTGAGGAAGAGGATGGAAAGGCCAATTCTACTGACAACAATAGTAGCTATTCAATGAGTTGTAATCCACATCTTAAGTGGTGAATTAGTTGTTTCAAATTGATGAATTTAAATAAGTTTATATATTGCAAATGTTCTATGGTTACTGAATAACCTATCAAAAATCCACCTGGAGTGGATGAATTGTCTATGACATGGTAAAATGACAGGGTTTTAAACATGCCATTTTCAACATGAATTTCACCACTTGGGTTTGTAAATTTAAAAAATGAAAATGATACCATGGCATCAGCTGATAGGTATACCACTCTGGGATGAAATTTATTCCCTCTGTGGATTGTATTTATTCCCTCTAGGTATTATATTCAGTACTTGTAGACCCTAATAATGGTATGAATTTACATATATAAAAGGGGGGAATTGGGGTGTGAATTTATGGCATTGGGGGGTCCACAGTGGAACACTGTGAGACTGGTGGGGTATGACTTTCAGCCATTTAAGTAACAAAATAGGAAAAATCTAATATAAATGGCTGAATATATGGTGGATGAATTTGGGATGAATTTTCTCCAGCCATCCAAGGGATGGAATTCATATGTGTTACCTTACAATATTTTCATAACCTGATGTGATTAAATTTCATTCGACAAGGGGATGAAATACAGGGGATGATTTCAATCCAAGATGAGGGTATATATTTCAACCATCTAACATATAAATTTTCATCAGGTTTTTCAACAATTTATGGGATGGTATTTTCCTGCCCCAATGGTATGGATTACAGGGTGTGTTTTTCAGCCTGAGATAGAATAGAAATTTCATATCATTATGAGGTGCTTTTAGTAAGTAAATTTCTTCCCTTACTGGTTGAATTGACTGTTCATATCTCATGCTCCACAGAATGTTTTTTTTTTTTCTCAGTCATTATTTTATACCACAGCAGGCTGAATTTAATCATATATGCATTGTGCAAGATAAGTCATTTCAACCTGCCCTCATGCAGCAAGTCACATGTCATATCTATACCCAGCACACCCAAGACTTCAACTTCATATACGATATCAACCAAGGTCTGACATGTTTGCATGCTCTCTCACTTCCACTCCTACCACCATCACCACACCATCAATGGTCAAGCCTGCCACCTGCCACCACCACCAACCACCTGCCACCACCACCAACCACCTGCCACCACCATCAACAGCCACAAACACCAACAACAAACTGCATGGCTGCAAGAGTGCTACATCACACATGGATTTAGTGATGCCAATGGCTAAGCCGATCACTTTCGATAAAATTAAGATATAGCTTCAAATAAAATAGTTATAATTCTGAAAATATTTGAGTGGATGGATCCCCCCGAAAGCCGGTGGGTCTTCTGCCAACACCAAGCGCGACATGTAGTTCTTCCGGAGATAATTGACCGGCTACAAAACGGCTCACAAATTGAGCCGTTTTGTAGCCGCTCGAATATCTCTTCACTGGCAACACGGATCGCTTAGCCAACCCCTAATCCCTAGTGACCACCATTGATGACAAGGCCCCCTCCCTCACATCTCTACCACTCTCTACCACCACCACCACCACCACAACTCTGTCACCACCAGCTGTCACCACTCCCATGCCCACTCCCACATCCACTAATGCCACCAACCACCACCAACCAACCACATCAGGCCAAAATGATGACAGTGTGGAGTGGATGATGGATCAGGACAAAAACAAAATAGGGCAACATCCGATGACAGGGGCAATGGGGCAGGGACAAGGCATGGTGAGGCAAAGATGACAATGGCCACCAGCACCCCACCACTGCAAGCAGCTGTTCACGGGGTGGAAACAGCTGGCACAGCAAAGATGGGGAGCACGCAACCACGAAAAAGAGGGGGGGCCATGACAATGAGGACAGAACAGAGAATACAATGACAACCACACGACCAAAATGGTGGCGGCAAACGATGTGGGCAACAATGAACATGGGACAAGAACAGAAGGCACAGGTGATGGATATGGTGCCATACAATGAGGAACACAAAAAAGGGCCCAAGAGACATTGTTGACATCTCTTGGGCAATAGGTAAGTTTTTTTCATTTCATTTCATTTTTTGTTACTAACAAAGATTCTAGATATTAACTGTTGATGATGACAACAACTACCCAGCCCAGTGGAGAACTGGGAAGGGAACTGGGAGACCTGTGGAGGGGAGACTATTAGCAGCACATCTCTGCACAAGTGAGAAAGATAATTATTAGGCAATGGCACGGGTAACCCGTGGGTACTTTTGAGCATACCCGTACCCACAATCCATGGGTCATGAGCCACGGGTCATGGTGGGTATGGGTTTCGTCAGGGGTCATACTAACAAAAATACATTTATTTAATTATATACTTAACAAGAATTATCAAACCACCCTACGAGCAGGTGCTCATAGGCGTGAACAGTCCAGGAGACACGTGTCCCCTGGGCCAGAGAAAAGCAAGAAAAACATCCAGGAGACAGGTGTCTCCTGGGCCTGGTGTTGGTGTCCATGGTGGTGGTGGTGTCATCATTCCCCCTCCCATTGTCATCCCCACTCTCATTGTTGTCCCCCCTCTCTTCCCCCCTCCCTCTCTTGTTGTTGTCCCCCTCCCTCTTGTCATTATCCCCCCTCCTTCTTGTTGTTGTCCCCCCCCCCCCCTCTTGTTGTTGTCCCCCCCTCCCTCTTGTCATTGTCCCCCCCTCCCTCTTGTCGTTGTCCCCCCCTCCCTCCCACCCACCCTACGAGCAGGGGCTCGCAGCAGTGGTGGTGGTGGCATCATCACTGTCCCTCAGTCGTCCTTGTTCGGTCCACAGGGGCAGGTGGCATGCTTTGTCATCAGTCCTCCCCCTGTGTTGTTGTCATCCCCTGTCATTATTGGTTCATTGTAGAGCACCCACAGTCCACCTTGTGAGCAGGGGCTTGCAACAGTGGTGGCAGGTGCTGGTCAGTGTCATTGTCCTGTTATCGTTATAGTAGTAGTAGAAATTTTTTACCTAGTACCTAAAGAGATTGTTAGCAGGAAAATAATGAAACAAGAGTAAAAAAACACTTACCAATGGCCCAAGAGACATCAATGATGTCTCTTGGGCCTTTTTTCATTTCCTTTGCCTCCCAGTTGTTTCCCCCTTGTCTCCAGTTGTCTGGTGGCAGCATTGCTGTTATGAAGTGGCACCCATTCCCACCCTGCGAGCACCTGCTTGCAGCAGTGGTTCTCGGTGCTGCTGTGGTGGTGGCCATTGTCGTGGTCTTGTTGTTTGTTGTTGTGGTGCAAGCATGTGAGTGGACAAACATGTATAAACCTATAAATGATCAATGATCAACAATGTCGCATTGGACGCACGTTTGTGTGCACACAAGGCCAAATGGTCTGTGCGCACTGGAGGGGATACTATATAAACCCCCCTTTCCAATTTTCATGGTTGGGCAATCCCCAAATTTAAGTAGTATTAATAATTATTTAATAGTTTACTACTAGTAGTGCTAGTGAGATCTTCATTAGTGGTGGGTAGGTGACAGGTTGTGGGTACCATGTTGCTTACCTGTACCTGTACCCGCAGGACCGTACCTGCCAACCCGCATGGGTTGCCAAACTCATGCAGATCCCTAATAATTATTAGTGAGATATTCTACTCAACTTATATACTACTGTACTATACTACTGTACTATACTACTGGTATGTTCTACTGTATTCTGGTTATCTCGAGGCAATGCTAAATATAGAAATGATGAGTAATACAACATAATTGTCTGACCAATTCCAACAGAGACCCGTTGGGTAAGCACTAGCCAACCCCTCTCAGTGCCATGTACTGATAGACGACACCTACCCCTGACACGAAACATCAACCCAGCACCCACTTCCAGCCCTACAAGAAACTGCTTGTAGGGTGGATCATGGGTGCAGTGTGCAGAGATGACAAGGATGAGACCACGGCCCAGCACCTGCCTCCAACCACTGCGAGCCCTTGCTCGCAGGGTGGAACAGGTGCTAACAGGCCTGTCATCATCTCCTCAATGACGATGAGAAAGAAGGGGGATGGGGAGGGGAGGAGACAACAATGATGACGAGGCCAACACCAACACCAACAGCACCAGCACCAGCACCACCAACACAGGACAGGACGACAACAGGGACAAGGGGGAGATGATGAGGCCTATGGCACCAGACCCCTCTGCTATGAGCAAGTGCTCATAGGGAGGAAGGCTGGTGCATATGGGTGATGACAGGGAGAGGGAGACCAACGAGGGTCGACAATGATGACAGCACCCCCCACCACCACTGCAAGCCACTGCTCACAGGGTGGATATGGGGTGCTGCAGCATGACACAATGGGAGGAGCACCAAGACATGGTAAGGAGGGCCACAACAGGGCACCACCCACTGTCCTGTATGTGGCCATTTATTTCATCCATAGTTATTTTTGTCATAGTACAAAGGGGTATATAGCATAGTATAAAATATATATATTTCTATAAGTTTGAAGACTACAAGGAGATACTACCACTTTTAGTGACCAGCCCATGAAAATAATTTTACTAAGTTGTTCGAGGGGGAGTTTGAATATGCTGAGCACTTGCCAGCACTGCCAAGGACCATGTAAAATGCATTTTTGCATCATTTTTGTTATTTTTACTTTCCAGGGTGTTCACAGTAGCCATTTTTCACATCATTTTTGTTTCATTTTTCGGATCATTCTGATCATTCTTCTGCCAAACACATGAAAATGAGCCAAGAATGGCCCAAAAATGGCTACTGTGAACAACCTATCATACATTTCACTGTCCTACATCAGAATTTTCATTGATGGCATCGGCATCGGCATCGGCCACAGTCACCAGGTTGCCGATCCTGAACTGCACTCAGCACCACTCTCATTGGTCTTCATCCTACAACTAGTCAATTATTATAAAAAGTGAATTTAATGACTATATCATACATTTCACTGTACAGCATCAGAATTTCTCTTCATAACATTGGCATTGGCATTGGCATCGGCCACAGCCACCAGGTTGCCGATCCTGAGCTGCACTCAGCACCACCCTTATTGGTCTTTATGCTACAACTAGTCAATTATGATAAAAAGTGAATTTAATGACTATATCATACATTCCACTAGGGTTGTTCACGGTAGCCATTTTTGGGCCATTTTCAGCTCATTTTCACTTTTCATTTTTCTTTCATTTTTCAAAAATGAACTTCAGAATGAGTCAAGAATGACCCGAAAAATGATCATTTTTGCAAAATGGAGTACACCCCCCCATTTTGCAAAGATGGTCATTTTTGCTTTCATTGTCCTGTTATTTTCATGTTCCATTTTCATCATGCTTTGAAACTCCGCTCCGAAGCCTAATCCCTTGCAGTGCCCACCATCGACAATGATGCCCCCTCCCTCACACCTCTACCACCACCACAACTCCATCACCACTGGCTGTCACCACTCCCATGCCCACTCCTATGTCAACTAATGCCACCAACCGCTGCAAACCAACCACATCAGGCCCAAACAACAACAGGTCATTTGGGCCCTAGGTAATGTTTTTGTTGTTTTCTTTATTCTCAACTAACTCATCTTTTCATTTGCTTTTTCTAGGTTTTATCTATGTTGTTTACCATGAGACAGCGCCAAGATGGCACACCCACAATGATGCCATTGCTACAAGCATGCTCGTGGGGTGGATGATGGATCAGGACAACAACAATACAGGGTGATGTCCGATGACAGGGGCAACTGGGCAGGGACAAGGGATGGCAAGGCAAAGACGATGATGGCCACCAGCACCCCACAGCCATGAGCAGAGCTGTTCACAGGGTGGAAACAACTGGCATGGTGAAGACGGGGAGGATGCAACAGTGAAAAAGAAGGGGAGCCATGATGAGAAAAAACAATGGGACAGGATGACATGGACACCAACAATGAGGGGACAGATGACCACAACAACAACAATGACAGGGACCAGGGGACAAAGACTGACAACAAGGAAGACAACGACAATGAGGACAACCATAAGATGATGACAAGGACAACAACCTTAAGGCAGCAGCAGCCATGCACAGGGACAATGAGGACAAAAGAATGGAAGGCACAGGTGACAGATACAGCACTGTGTGATGAGGAACACAAAAAGGGCCCAAGAGACATCATCAACGTCTCTTGGGCCATAGGTAAGCTTTTTCTTGTTCATTTCATTTTTTTGTTACTAACAAAGTTTTTAGATATTAACAATTAATGATGACAACTACCCCTACTTAGCGGAGAACAGGTAGCTGAATGACACAGCACCCACTGAACCATGAGAAACCACAGCACCAGACCTCTCTGCTACAAGCAGCTGCTCATAGGGAGGATGGCTGGTGCATATGGGCCAACAGGGAGGGCAAGTGCCAAGGAGGGAACAGGACAACAGCAGGGAGGAGGAATAATGCCAGGAGTGAGGGGGAAGAAGGGTGACATGTACAGGACGGGGCAAGGGAGGAGTGAGGGGGGACAAGCACCCAGCACCTGACACCCACCACTGTGAGCATTTGCTCACAGGGTGGATTGGGTGCTAATGGCCATGTCACCACCCCCTATCTCCAATTAGCACGAAGCCATTATGACATGCCCCACCCCCTTTCATGTTAGTTTTTCTTTTGTAGTAATTTTTGTAGTAAGTATCAATTAATATATTTATTCTGTACTTGAAGCCTGAAAAAAGACTGGTAAATAACCCAGCAATGAGTTTGTGAGTGTTGAGGAGTGATTATGGACTTGAAAAAATAATTCACCAAGTCATTTGAGGGGAAGTTTGAATATGCCGAGCACTTGCCAGCACTGCTGAGGACCATGTAAAATGCATTTTTGCATCATTTTTTCTTATTTTAGCTTTCCAGGGTGTTCACGGTAGCCATTTTTCATGTCATTTTTCATTTCATTTTTCGGATCATTCTGATCATTCTTCTGCCAAACACACAAAAATGAGCCAAAATGAAGCCAAAAATGAAGCCAAAAATGAGCCAAAAATGGCCTGAAAATGGCTACTGTGACCAACCCTGCTGTACAACATCAAATTTTTATTGATGACATCAGCATCAGCATTGGCCACAGTCACCATGTTGCTGATCCTGAACTGCACTCGGCACCACTCTCATTGGTCTTCAAACAAAAACACATCAATTATCACAAGGAGTGAGTTTACTGAGTTTATTGTACATGTCACTACACAACATCAGGATTTTTTTCCAGTGGGATCAGCATTCATATCGGCCACCAGGTTGCAAAGCCAGAGCAGCACTCAGCACTATCCTCAGTGGTCTTCATACTATGTACAACATATGAATTTTCCTATAGGTACAGACAGCTTGGCTGCACTGTTATAGTGCAGTAGTGCCTGATGCCAATGCCACACATCTGTGCCTGGGCCATTGCCATTGCCATTGCTGTTGCCGAGTACTGTGTCCAAAGCTATCTCATAGGTCACTGATCTGTCTATTAACATTCTCCATGCATAACAACCAAGAATAGTAAAATGGTATCTATTTGATAGCAGTAACATGGTATACTGATTATGAGAGTATTCTATGGGCTTCCATGAACCCATATCATTCGGTACAATGTATACATTCTATATACCATATTATTCAGTACAGTGTAGCTTCCCTATCTGGGTTAAGAGACCACAGGGAGGTACCAGGAGGCCTGGGTAGCCAGGTACCTACAAGGTAAGCACATGAAATGCCCCCAACACTGCCATCTGCCACTAACCACCCAACCACCTCTTGAAACAGGCAACACTGCTGCCACAACAGCAGGATAGTGTAATGAGATGTACCACCAAAGACCCCTCCCACTGAGGACAACAATGGCAATGGAATGAAGGGAACAGGGCCAGGTGACACCAACAACAAACACCCCAACACCAATGGTGGACAGGACCAGGATGACAAGAACAATAATGCCA
Organism: Tricholoma flavovirens; assembly: GCA_003313805.1. NCBI lineage: Eukaryota > Fungi > Basidiomycota > Agaricomycetes > Agaricales > Tricholomataceae > Tricholoma > Tricholoma flavovirens. Next base: position 13,116 of record QLOK01005620.1, read on the forward strand.
ATGCAAACTGCAACAGCACTGACAACAGGGATGACAAGAATGGCACCCACAACCACCAGGAAGGCGAGACCACAACAATGGCCACAGTGGACCATGAGGACCATGAGGACAACCACCACCAAGAACAGGACAACAGGGACAACAACTGGAACAACTAGAAGACGAGATGATGCCAGGACCAGGGGATGATAGGCACAAGGATGATGACACCAAGGAGGACCAGGACCAGGGCAATGGGGACAGCAGGGACAACAGGAATGACAGGCACCAGGACTGGCCAGGGATGAAGGGGATGACAAGGACAAGGAGTAAACAATGGGGAATGCAGATGACAAGACCATGGCCATGACAATGAAGATGACAACAACAACAGGAATGACGCCCCCAAGCAACTGTTCCTGGGGTGAATCACAGGTGGAATAGTTATGACGACGAACCAATAATGATGGGAGGGGTTACAGATGACATCAATGGACAGGACAAAGGGACAATGGGATAACCGGAAAACAGGAAAACAGAGGTGGGGCAACAACATAGGATGTGACAACAGGGGGAGGGGAATGACAACACAGGACATTTGGGCCCAGGTCATTTTTCTTATCTTTGTTTCTTATTTTTTGTTTAAAATATACATAGTTAGTTTAGATGCAATATATTTTATATTGAGTTGTACAAAACCTGTGAGACCAACATCTGCCTGTAGCTGATTGAAAATTCACTACTAAAAGTATGAAACTGATAATGAAACTAAACAAAGTAGATTAATAATTGCCATTCTTCCACTCCAAAAATTTAACCTGGACAGAGGGTTTTTTTTTGCCCTTGATGGGATGAAAACCATCCCATAGTCAGAGGGAGTCTCATGGTGTGAATTACCCCATTTGAAAGATGGAAGTCCCATCCTCAGGGATGAATTCAACAGGGTATGAATACAGACAAATTCCAAGGTGTTTTCAACACCTCAACTCATCCCTTCCAAGGGGGAATTTTCACAATGTTTAGGGTATGTTTTCTCCAAACACCAGGTGATTTTTATTCTTTTTCAATGGCCATAAAGGATGAAAATTCTACTCAAAACACATTACTTTTATGCTGAATTCCTTCATCTCAGTGGTTGAAATACTGGATGATTTTTCACATCCATGGGTCTCACAGTGAGGCAAACCAATGGTCAACCTGCCCAAGCCCATGGTAACACTGCACCCATTACTGTACAGGTATGGTGTTCAGGGGTATGGGTAATGGTTGAGCAAAATATACCTGGGGGTAACCCCTGTCATCCCTTAATGCTGTACTTTACACTCCCCCACCTGTTCTATTGGACTCCAATCAGACTGCTCAGAGTCCAAGTGAATCCTAGTGGAGTCCTAGCAGTCCAAGTGGAGTTCCAATGGAATCCAAGTGGAATCCAAGTGGAGTCCAAATGTAGTCTGAGTGGAGGCCCAACTGAATTCAAGTGAAATGCCAATGGGATTCACTTCATGCAATTCAGCAGTCTGGTGGACTTGGTGAAACTTTCATCAAGTGCCTACAAAATTAATGTGTGTAGAGCAAGGTTTGAACCACAGACCTTGGGATCACAGATCACAGAATGACCAAACAAGCATGCTCAACCAGTTGAGCCACAGGAGCATTGCTTGTAGACAACACAAGGTCTATTTATGACACTCAGGCATGGCTCAATTCAAAAGTAATTATGTTCTCCCTTGGACAAGCCAATGACTTTATTATTATTATTTTACTTTTTTTAAAACCACCCCACACAAAATGTGAGGGGGCAACAATACAATTTTCTGTAAAACTGCCCCCACACAGAGCAGTATTAATAAAATTTAAATTAAATTAAAAACCCCACCCCCATGCAAATTGTGGGGGAGGGGGTTGTGATGCAGCTGTCATCATCATGCCCTCCTGCATGGCCTGCCTTCCCATCATCACCCCTGTCCTTGTTGCTGCTGTTGTTCTCCTCATGGTCATTGTTGTGCCCCTGTCCTCCCCCATCGTACCTCACCTTGCTGCTCCCCATTTCCATCCTGTGAGCAGTTGGGGGTGCTGTGGTGGTTGGTTGTCATTGTTGTGCAGCAGTGGTGGGGGCTGTGGGTTGTCATTGTTCCCCCCCCCCCATCCTTGTTGTCCCCCTCATTGTCCCCCTCCTCATCCTCATTGTTCTTGTCATCCCCATTGGCCTGTCATTGTCCTCACATTGTCTGTCCCCCCATTGTCATTGGCCAGTCATTGTCCTCCCCTCATTGTCCCATCACCATTGTCATCCCCTCCCCTCTGGTCATCCTGTCGTTCCCATGTCATCCTTGTTCCCCCATTCCCCCTTGTCCTGTTCATTGGCCCATTGTCCTCATTGTCCCCCCATTCTTGTCATTCCCCTGTCATCCTTGTCCTCATCATTGGCCCATCCTCATTGTCTCATTGTCAGCTGCTAGCACCTGTGTTCCACCCTGTGAGCAGTGGCTTGCAGGGCTGGGGGCAGGTGCTGGGTTGCTCCTTGTCATTGGGGTGGTGGTGGCTGGGTCATTCCCCTTCCCTGCCTCCTTGTCTCCTGCTGTCCCATCACCCTTTTTCTTGTCATTGTTTTCCTCCCTGTTGTCCCCCTCCCTCATCATTTTCATTGTCTCCCCCTCATCCACCTCTTTCCCCATCATCATTTGGTCATCATGCCCCCCTTTCCACCCTGCAAGCAGTTTCTCACAGCAGCAGTAGGGGGTGCTGTGGTGGTGGTGGTGCTTTCCTCATTTTTTTTTGGGTTTCCTTGTCTTCCTGTTGTCATTTCCCTCTCTGTTTCCAGGCCCCACCCCATTGTCTCATTGTCATCCCCTTTGTTGTGGTTGCATTGTTGTTTTCATCAGCTTCTAGCACCTGTCATCCACCTTGTGAGCAGTGGCTTGCAATGCTGGGGGCAGGTGCTTGGTCCTCATTGCATCAGCAGTGGCAGGCTGTGGGTGTGCCATCTCAGGGGCTCAGTAATTTACCCTCCCCCTGGTGTTCCACATGGATCCGCATGGACAGTGCATACTCCACGGAATTCCACAGATTCCACATGGATCCGAGCTCAACTCAGTTCAGATCCATGTTTGACTGCATGGATCCGCATTATTCTGTGCAGATCCACATTATTCCATGCAGAATCTGTTATTCCACATCATTCTGCATGGATTCCACATGGCACAATCTTTCACTTGCTTGCATAGAACCCTAACATCAACAAATCATTAACCTATATATGTACATCAGGCTGGCTGAACAGAACTGTCACTACTGTCACTAAGACTATCACTGTCACATCAGAACTCCTCTTCTGACCCATCACTGTCACTATCATCACTGTCACCATCAGAACTCCCTCTTTTGACTACTAGACTTCTGCCTCTCAATCACTTTTTGGGTATGATAAAATAGCATTGCATGCAAGAACCAGTCAAAATTCCCCTGTGTCATTTTTCGCAACATTGATTCAAAACCCCCAAGCCAAGCATTTAATTGCTCACATGCCTGTGTATTAAAAGCATGCTTGTAATATGGGTTTCCATCCTTGTCATGAACAACTATAACCAGATTTGGTGCAGATCCATCCAGTGGTGCTGGATTACACCACTTTTTGCATAAGTAATCAACAATTGAATGGGTGGTATAGTGATAGGCATCAACAACCAATCGACTTGTTTTTTTCCAAGTTTCCCAACTCCCATTGGTAACACTTGTATGCATCACAAGACAAGCTTTATCAATGCAAATATAGGCTGGCTGAGATTCTTCTGTTGGATATACTGATGCCAAAAATTCCAAAATATTTGTTGGTGATTCAGCCCTAGCAAATTTTGCCCAAGCAATGACCACACCACATGGTGCACAGATAGTTTCAGTACAATAAAATCTGTTTGGTGTGAAGTAATTTGATTTCCTTTGTACTTCAGGCATGGGTTCATCATGAGGCTGTGTATTAGATTGTGCCGCAGGCTCCCAGGGCAATCTTTCACCTGGTCTTCGCAACATTCTCCGAAATCCAGACAGCTCTTGGTTATTGTGATTGCATCGATATCTTCTCCAATCAGCTTCATGTTCAGTGCATGCTTGTGTCCCAGTAACTTTCAGATTTGCAGTCTTTCACACAGCACTTTGCACCATGCTGCTGTTCATGAAAGGCACAAAATACACCTCCATGTGCATTTGCAAGTGCTGAGGTACAATTTTCAAAAGCGCAATGCTAAAAGCTTTGTAAGCAACAGCCCACATAAAAAGATTGTTGACATACTGTAGGACCCATGACAATACCATCTATAACACACATGGTTACCATTGCTTTATCCACATTCATACCAGAATCAGAATCAGATTCATTCATCTCTTGGGAGGCATTTTCCACCACTTGAGTAGCACCAATAAGAGTATCTGCAGTCGCCTTATACTCATGTGTACATTCTGAACAGCTATGATTGTTTGCAGCTGCGATATGTCCATTATTTCCCAACACAGCAAAAGCTTCTTTTGTAACTTCATCAATTGCAAGTGCATCTTGAAGTACAAGCTCATAATTTGAAGTAGTTGCAATTGAGCATAAAGACTCTCATACAAATGCTTGCCAAATTTGACAACAAGTCAGAGACTTGAAATGTTGAGACTGATGGATAGAAAATGTATCATTCCAAAAGTCAGTATATGCAGCAGCTGATGCATGGAAGCTATACATTCCATTGACAACACCATTTGCAAACAACTGATCGACCCATAACTCCTGCCCAATTTTCAGGTACTTTGCAGAATTCAAATAGACCCTGTTGAATTTCTTTTGTTCTCTGTTCTCCACTGCTCTTTGATGATCCGCAAAGTAATTTGTCTCGCATTTAGGACATTTACCAGTCAGGACACACACATCTTTATACATCACAAACTCTTTTATGAGTGTTACATGGGGAACATCTCATGTTTGTGTGAGCTGGAGTAGTGACCGTGAATTGCAGGCCTCAGTTTCACATTCGGTTGTAATGGGACATACAGTAGGCAACAAAACCCTTCCAATGTTTTGTACTTTTGGAAAGATGCCTTTATATCTCAGGAAATAAATTTGCTAAAGCCTTGAAAATATTACATAATATACTTCAACATCATATCTTATCACTGACACAGCCACAAGTTTGCATAACTCCATTTAGTAACTTTCCCATGTTACTTAAAGTTGTCACTCATTGGAAGGGTTTTGTTGCACTGATTTTTTATATTAAAATGTCAATCAACTAGTACTTGGTATAGCCTCCCTTTGCTCTGATTACTGCTGTAAGCCTTCTATGCATGCTTTCAATCAGTTTCTGACACTCTTCCTTCCCACTCCTTCTGCACCCTCTCCCAAAGTTCATTAACACTGTTTGCTGGTTCTTCATAGTCCCCCAGCCTTCTTTTGAGATAGTTCCACAAATGTTCAATAGGGTTGAGGTCTGGAGACTGTGCAGGCCACTTGAGGACAGTGAATCCATTGTCTTCAAACCATTTCTTGGCCTTCTTGCTTGTGTGCTTGGGGTCATTATCTTGTTGAAAAATAATGTCATCAGCAGATTTGTCCCAATAGGTGAGGGGTTCCTGAAGTTCATCCTCCAGGATTGCCACATACAGATCAGCATCCATCCTCCCATCAATCTTGGTTGCATACCCAACTCCATCCCAGCCCATACAGCCCCATAGCATCAAATTACCACCTCCAAACTT
>QLOK01005640.1:0-15583 GCA_003313805.1 Tricholoma flavovirens
CTACTTCGGGGCATTGCCCACTGTAAACTAAACAACTAACCGAGAGGCAGTATCTACTTGCAGCGGTGCGCTTAGCCACGATTGTCCTTGTTCGGCTGCACTAATTATAGCATTGGAGTTGCCATATTCGGCTCCGCCGATCAACGTTCAACATGAAGCAATTATAGGAACCTCACCATGCCATGGTGTCCCAAGTTACTAAGATCAACCAGTGTTTGACTGTGCATGATTGCAGCTCGATCAACAACTGGACTGGTCCCCATCAACTCATGCATGCGCAGATACCATGGAAACTTTGCCTCGATGAGCTCTGTAAACCAATTAATCAGTTTAGTATGACACAGAAGTTACAGTTGCCACGCACCCCAAATATTGGCCAACTTTGACCCTGCCATTATCTCATCATGCCGTCCTGACTCTACAAGACCCTGTCCTGTCGCACCAAGCTCTTCATGATGGTCACGATAAGCTTTCTTCAACCTGTCACACAGTTATCACATTAGCTGAATTTGATACTGTACAGACTTGTGACTCACAATGCAATATGGTTGCTGACAGCTTTTTGGAGGGTTGGCAAATCACTAGAACAGTATTGAGAATCCACAGGTGTAACAAATAGTGCCTCCGCAATCTCGTTATACAGCTCAGCAGTTTTCTTCCCACCACTCGACACGTTACCAGTGACATCTTTAGAAAACCCGAATGCTTGGCAGTAACACAGCTTAGCCTCGATGAGAGTCAGTAACTGGTCAGTGAGGTGGTAATATTTCTCCTTTGACCATCTGCAGGACATCTAGTCAGTAGACATGCAAGATTTGCAAGAAAAACTTACTGCACAGCAATAGTGCACTTCTTCTTTGGCAACGCGCTAGGAGTGCAGTTTTCTTTGTTGTTTTTCCGAGGTTTTTGGGGTTTTTTCTTTGCAGCTTTCTCATCCTGTTCAGCAAGCAAGAGAATGCGATGTGCTTCAAGGATTTCCTTCTTTGTAAGAAGTGGCATTGATGATGGAAACTCAGGCTTAGTAGCAGAACACTCGACATGTTCTTGCAGTTTAATTCAAACTCCGACCTCAATGCCGCATTGCCAATCACAGTCTTTCAGTGAAATCAATTCTCAAATCAGTTTGAAATAAGCCTTCAAATCGGTACTGTGAAGGACCCTATTAGATGGGATTCGGATGATCAAGCTGAGGTTCCATTTTTCAAGCCAGCCAACAACCATCCAATTATCCTCTTCAAATGGCTTAATGCTTGGAAAGCTACGGTAATGCAGCTCATTGCTTATTGTGGGGTATGTCTCCATTTTATTTGTCTTGACTAAGCTCATTTGTGATTACAAGGGACTGCAGATTACCGTGCACAGCAGAAGAGTTGAACATTGAACATTGAATTCCAGAACAACTAAAGATCAGGAGATATGCAGGCTTGTTACATGCTGGCAAATTCGTCCGCTTGCTGATTTGACCATTACCCTGTGCATATCAGGTCAAGATGACCACCACACAAAACGACAGGTGAGTTACTTGAATGTGCCTCGAATTCTGACACTGACGTTTGCAGGGCCTTGCTTGTACAGGATGATGTAGTCTCCAATTCTGCGGATGATGGACTAGGTTTTAGGTTGAATTCAGAAGATCGAGATGTGAGAATAAGAGACTAAAGGCAACAAAAGTAGAATTAGCATATACTTTTGCACTATGATTCATATGAACTCACCTTGAGCACTCCGAACACACTTGGCAAGTTGGAACACACTGCCTAACTGTCCAAGTCGACTGTCACCTACACATGCGCCAGCATTACTGAAGCCAAGACAATGAGCACAACATACTACAATGGAGAATTGAACATTGAATAATGTTGACTAGCACTGACTCGCTATATAGAATCATTATTTCAACATGAGAAACGAAGATCATGACATAGCCCGAAGACCTGGCAATATCTGAGTGCGACTCGACGTCGAGAAGGCACCCAGGGAGGACAAGGCTACCGAGACTCATCCCCCAAAGGCCTTCACAAGAAAGCTTAGATGAGGGGATGGGCAAACTCTGGTACCCACCACCTATGTCATTCCTACCGCTCTCCCCTGTGGCCACTGACATGCCCAGTGAGAATTTAGTTGATGCCGGGTGACATATTCCAACGTGATGGGGCACACCAAAACTAAATCAGATAACGTCACACTGAGCCAACCAGTTGCACAGATATCGTCGCTATCTGATGCTATCTGATTATTGAGGTATGATGATGATTTCACACCTAGTTGGGTCAGAAAAAACTGATGCCATTGAATGCTATGTGACTACAATGCTACCCCATACTCCTTCTCCCCCCTGATTCCATCCAATAGCCCACGGCACGCCAAAGTTACCATCGCCTCCGCTACCATTCCATCGACCATCGCTGCACCCTACCACTATCTGTTACACAATTTCCTCCAAGGTGCGAGTCACTGTCTATGCAAGAGAGAGATTACTTTGCCAATTTCAAACTGTTCTGTAGGAATCATCAGTATCACGATAATAACCCAAGATCAAGTCTATCACATACAAGCTGCTTTGCGCGATCTTTATATGCCTAGGAAGATATTAGCACAAGAAAGTCTCTTATGGAAGAACGAACGCTACCTGCATTTTCTCCCTGTCCTGCTGAATGGAATCCCAAAAATTATCGAAGGATTGCATGGTCCCTTTTGGATTCGCCTCTTTCAAATCACGTGCTGCTTCCCACCTAAACAGGGAGATAACTGAATGACATCTGCTCTGATAATCTCTGGGATTTACTTAGGGGAAATAGCGTCGGGAGGAATCCATGATCCCCTCCCTCCTTTTGAGCCTTTTCTGACAGGTTTCTTCGTCACAGGCTGGGGTGCTGGGTCTTGCAATATTCCAACAGGGACAGCATCGCTGGGAGCATCTTGTTGCTTGCAGACACTGAAAGCATCAAAATTGTCAGTGAAGTGACATAAAGAGAAATTGTGAATACCTATCCATAGCATCAATGACATGCCTGACCTTTCCGTTAAGAAGACCCTCATCAACTTTGCAGTCACGAACAAGGTGCTCCAGGAGCTGGACCAATGCGATAAGACCATATTTACCTCATGCAATGGGGGGGTAGATATTGGGAATGCTGTGTGGGATAAGAACATTTAGTCTCTGGTCCCATGTTTCCCAGACATCGATGTCATCTGTTATGTCCTTCATGAGCTCCGAGGAATCACAACAATATCCTGCAAGAGGACCGGTCTTCTTCGCAGTTGGAACTGATATTGGTAGGGTTTCGACCCTCTCACATAGTGTCTTCAATATTGTAATGGGTTTGGTACCCTGTACAGAAGGGATGGGTTGAGACTTCGGCACCATGGCAGGAACAGCTGAGGATAGTGTCAAGGAAGGGCTGGCAACAAGTTGGGTATGCGATACTGAGTCTACAGATGTTGATGAGTACATGTTAGTCACGAAGCCAGGTCATACTGTCATTGGGATCGCAATTCAACAGTGTTGTGTTGATAAAAAAACCATCCATCAGATAGGTCTCCATGAATATGCGAACCTTACAAAGGATCCCTTGATGTCTATATTACAATCAGCACAGCAAGGTAAAAATGATACAAAACAAAAACCTTAGAGCTGATGGTCGCATTTTTGAGTTGAGTCAGGTGCTAAAAACCAATTAGAAGTGATTGTGGTAGCAGTGGAATGAGTGACAACAAAATATAAATAAGGGAAGGGATTGTCATGCACTGTGGGTATACCCTGCTTCTCCTGTCGCCCATATTGACCCCTTTGTAATGATTAAGTGAGTGTTGGCATTCAATCAACACACCTTTCGAGACTCGCTTGTAGCAGGAATCAAGGCTGCACCCATTCTAGTTTTCGTTTAATTTGGTTGACGGGTGTCAGACGACGCCTCTTGTTCATAGAGATTTGTGGGCTCCACTGGCAGAGACTCCTCTTGCTTGTGCTTGCTGCCATTGCTAGAGCCTCCAGCATCGAGTGGTGGCTTCCAAGCTTGCCTAGACAAAAGGGATCGCTTCCAGCTGTGGTAATTCTTCTTCCACAATGCCTCAGTCTTCCATCGCCCAGCACAAAGATGCAGGAACGGAAATTTATCTTCAAGTACATCTCAGAATTTGTCATGAAGGGTGGCGCCTGCAGAGGACGAGTTATTGGGAATGTTATTGCATGAATGTTGTCATTCCAGAAGCCTCGGAGTTCGGCATATAGTTGTTTCCTTTTGCAATGGTTGATAACCTTGCCATTTTTGTCTACAAGGAAAGCCAGGATGCCATTTTCCCATTTTTTGGTACCTCCGTTGTTGTTGGAATCACTATTGCTGTCACTAGAATCAGTATTATAAACCTTGATGACAGAAATCTGAGCCATGTCATTCTGCTGCCTCTCCCAGTGCTTTACGTTCAGATAGTCGGACTTTCTGAGGGTTGTTCCAAGCCACGGGGCCTTGGAGATAGGATTACTATCAGCTTGAGAAATATTGGAATTAGACCATCGTGGTTTGGCATTCAGGGCTGCAGTCAATTGAGTTCTGTTTTGAAATTTTCAAGACGATATATGCGCATCAAATCAACAAATGACGCACTGTAAATTATCGACTCGGTCATGCAAAGCAAGATTCTCCTTCTCCAACTTCAAGTATGCTGAATTACCTGCCACATGCAAGGCTGTGTCCGATAATGCATGCACTAGGGTAAAATGTCCTGGAGAAAGATGATTCATGTTGAAAGGGGGATTTGCTTGCTGGAGCATTGGGTTTAGAGGTATATATATGCAAGATTATGGTGACGCATACATTATAGGGTGCATGCATTTTGTTCAAAGTTTCTTGTTGAGTTCAAGCCTGTGAATTGTACCCATCAGAATATGATTAGCAAGGTTGAATCTGAAGTAATATATGTACAGAAAGGATCCCACAGAGAGAGGAGAGCTTGCTGGAAATCCCATTCGGTGGTTGGGTAGATATGGTGTATTGTTTGGCCAATCATGGGCTAAATGAGCACTGAATTGTGATAGACCAAATACATCTTGTGGTGGGTTGTAGCTGCCAGAAGATGGAAAGGGCTGGTTCGTCAACAATTGTCCATTCTTGTTGTTGATGTTCATGGAGGTGGAGGAAGGGGACAACATTTGCAAATCACGTGCAAAGTTTTCTGGCCGTTAGGAAACATGTACAGTTACCTATCATAATTTTTCTTATTTTTCCGCAATAGTATTACACCAAAAAACATTAAAATTATCAATGAACGTGACCGTGAGACAGATAATTCTCACGTGTCCTATATTTAGAATATGTACGTAACTGTACGCTTGCATCGTAAAAACAGTATTCAAATATTGTACAACAGTTGTATCTTAGTATATAAACCAATAAATGCTAAAAGACACATCAGTTGTGTTCTCTTAGGATTCCCACCATCATCTTGTGTGCAGAAAAGCCTTCATCAACCAACCATTCTATAAATACTGTATCGCATCAAACTTTGATCCCTCCTTCTATACTCATTGCTTCTTCTTGTAGAGCCCACATGAAGATCCCAGTGTGGATTTGGTGTTGCCCTGACAGAAGAACACAACTCATATTCCATGTGCCCTCATTTTTGTCTCACTCAGCCACATCCGATTACCAATCCCCAATCCTCTTGTCACGAGACGAGAGTAACGTGTGTTTATGTAATCTACTTTCACTTCGTAATCCGCGCATCAGCACCGCCTTATATTGTGGTCGTCAGTGCTCGAAAGGCAGTACTCATCTGTAGGACAGCTGCAACCAGACTACCATTCAGCTCTGGTTTAGTGTACTATTTTTAGTACTAGTTATGGCCTTTTGCATTAGTGTAGTAATTGCCGAATTGGATTGCCGAAGAACAGGTCCTGAGTCAGCTGAAGAACCTTATTAGGTTTTATTTTTAGCAACTACATCATGACTGATCACATAATTTCCAATCCCGCTAATCACGATCTTACTCTGGAAGAGAAGGTTGATGTGCTCACTACTCAACTTTCTCAACTAGTAAATTATGTCACACTCCAAAACCCTGTCCAGCCGGCACCTACTGTGGAGGAAGAGGTAGATAAATTTTTATCTGGAACAATGAAGGATACTAAATCCTTTATTAGTTCTATTATATTGTATATTAAAGGTCGCGAACCCGAATTCTATACAACTGAATCCAAAATAATGTTTGTGCTATCTTATATGCAAGGGGGCAAGGCACAATTTTGGAGAAATGAAGCCATCAATCAAATTGCTCAGGGTCACAAGCCATTTAAGAGTTTCCAAGATTTTTTGGATAAAGTGGAAGCTCAATTTGGAGATCCTAATCTGAAGGTGACAGCAGTAGGAAAATTGAAGACCATGCGGCAAGGGTTTTCCTCAGCAGATGAATTCATTTGCAATTTAAAGCCGAAGCCTCACAGACCAATTTAGGAGACACTGCATTAATCGAATATTTGAAGGCAGGACTTAATCCATCCTTGTTCAAGTCTATATATCAACTACTGGTTATGCCTACAACATTGGAGCAATGGTACGAATGGGCTTTCAAACTTGATTGGCAATATCCCCAAGAGCAAGCCAAGTCAAAGTTGCTACACCCACATACTACACACGCAGGTTCTAAATTTGGAAAGTCATCAGGAGGAAGTTCTGAAAAAGGAAAGGCGTCAATCATACCTGAGATGAAAGCACAGCCATTGGCCATGGCAGTGACACTTCCTAATTAGTCAGCACACATCAGATGCTATGGATGTAGATTGTGCAGGGAGACATCCCCTGATCAAATGTTTCAATTGTGGAAAATTGGGGCATACAGCTAGGTTTTGCAGAGAGAAGAGGCAGATTCGAGAGGTGACAACAGAAGAGCAGAATTTTCCTGAGCAGTCCCAGTGAAGGTTTCCCCATTGGAGACTCATAATCAATATGATGTATTAACAGTGGAGGAAACCAATGAATCACATCCCTACCCAACCAATTCTATGCCAGTAACCTATTACACCCTCAATTTCATTTCTAAACTACATAACCGAACCGAGAGTAAAGGCGAAGCACATCATCAATCCAAAAATAGCCATTCTCAGAAAACTCCAAAAACCCTTATCTGCTCAGCATGCATTGAATGCAAAGTAACGTTAACAGTATAGGATTGAAGACATTTGACACACATGTAATGGTAGATGTTGAGGCATTATTAGACAGTGGTGCTACAGGTTTATTTATAAACTGTGCATTAATTCAGAACAATGGAATTTACATGTGTAGACTCAAGCATCCTGTAATTGTGTACAACATCAATGGAACAGTAAACAAGGGAGGAAGTATTACTGAAGAAGTGACATTGATTATGTCCTACCAAGGTCACAAAGAGAGAGCTGTATTTGAGGTGTGCAACCTTGGAAAGACTAATCTAATAATAGGGTACAATTGGTTACATAAACATAACCCTAGTATTGATTGGAAAATTGGGGAAGTAAAAATGAACTGTTGCCCCTAGGGAGTGTAATGTGTTTGGTAGAAAGTTGAAGAAGGAAAAGAAGATGAGAAGAGAGAAGAGTAGCACAGGGAAGTATTCAGTCATGGTAGAGGAGGTTCCTGATGAAGAAATGCCAAATGGGGAGAAACCGATCATGATCGAGAAAAATGATCCTGTTGATCTATTTTGGTTTATTCATGGAGGGCAATCATGGAATCCAAATCCTCTGAAGATTGATAAAACTGTGGAAGAGTTGGTACCTGAGAAGTATCATAAATACTTATCAGTGTTCCAAAAGAAGGAATCAGAAAGAATGCCAAGAAGGAAACCATGGGATCATGGAATTGAGATGAAGCCTGGATTTGTGCCGAAGAAATCAAAAGTATATCCCTTATCTCCACAGGAGCAAAAAGAGGTTGATGATTTCATTAATGAGCAATTGAGGAAAGGCTATATACATCAAAATCCCCACAAACTTCACCCATATTCTTTATTCCAAAAAAGACTTAAAAAAGCACATGTGTACTGACTACCACTATCTGAACGAGTGGACAGTCAAAAATTTGTATCCCTTACCGTTAATCTCAGAAATTATTGACAAGGTTGGAAAGGCAAAGAGATTTACAAAATTGGATTTACGATGGGGTTACAATAATGTGGGCATCAAAGAAGGAGATGAATGGAAAGCCGCTTTTGCTACGTGTCGAGGATCATTTGAGCCATTAGTCATGTTTTTCAGAATGACTAATAGTCCACCCACTTTTCAGAATATGATGAACAATATTCTAAAAGAGGAAATCGATCAATGTGTTGTCATTGTATTTATTGACGACATTCTAATATTTACGGAAAGCAAGGGAGGGCATGAGGAAATTGTACAAGAAGTTAAGAAGAAGCTACAGGAGAGCAATCTATTTTTGAAAGCCGAGAAGTGTAATTTTGATGCGGAAGAGATCGAGTTCCTGGGATTGATCATTGGTCCTGATGGCATCAAAATGGATCCGATCAAGGTAGAAGCCATTACGTCATGGCCTGTTCCTGAATGGGTCAAGGATGTACAAGCATTCCTAGGTCTCACAAACTTCTATCGACACTTTGTACATAATTTTTCACAAATCGCTGCACCATTACACAATCTTACCAGAAAAGGAGTAGTCTGGAAATGGGGAGAGCTTCAGCAGAGAACATTCAAGGAATTGAAGAGGAAATTTGTGGAAGGTCCCATATTAGTACCAGTAGGTTTTACCTGACCACTAAGGGTAGAATTTGATGCATCTGATTATGCCACCAGCATGGTATTATCTATGCTATGCGAAGATGAGAAATGGCATCTGTGCACATTTCTATCTAAAGGGTTGAATGATGTGGAAAGAAATTATGATGTCCATGATAAAGAGATGTTGGGAATAATCCGAGCCTTGGAGGCATGGAGACATCATTTGGAAGGAGCTAAATATGAATTGGAAATTTGGATGGACCACTCGAATCTCCAATATTTCATGTCCACCAAAAAATTAAATCGCTGACAAGTGCATTGGGCACTATTTTTATCATGCTTCAATTTCCACTTAATTCACAAACTGGGAAGCTTGATGAAAAAAGCTGACACATTATCATGGAGACCAGATCATAAAAAGGGGGTAGAGAATGATAACAAGGATATCACCTTGTTGAAGCCTGAATATTTCTGTATATGCTTGATGCGCCAAGGTCATCTATTAATAGATGGTTCTGAAAAAGAAATGTTAATCAAAATTTGGAACTGTACTAATATGGATGAGGATGTAGTAAAGGCTGTAAAAGAGATGAAAGGGGAGAAGAAGAAGACTATTAAAGGAGAAGAATGGTCTGAAGAACAAGGGTTAATATTGTTCAGAGGAAAGGTGTATGTGCCAAAAGACATTGAACCGTGAAAGGAAATTGTCTGATTACATCATAATACTTCCATATCTGGACACCCAGGCATGGAAAACCCTGGAGTTAGTGATGAGGAATTATTGGTGGCCAGGAATTTCTAAATTCATACAGAGTTCTGTGGAGGGTTGTGATACTTGTCAACACAGCAAATCCTATCCGGAAATGCCAGCTGGGAAATTAATGCCAAATCTGATCCCAACAGGACCCTGGATTGATATCTTGGTAGATTTCATTACTGGACTTCCTGAAGCACAAGGCTACGATTCTATTTTGGTTGTATGTGATTGCTTCACCAAACAAGTCCATATTATTCCTACAACCCAGGAAACGAGTTCCTTAGATTTGGCGCGCCTATATCGTGATCATGTGTGGAAATTACATGGATTACCAAATACAGTTATTTCCGATCGTGGACCCAAATTTGAAGCTGCATTCATGAAGGAACTAAATAAAACCTTGGGTATTCAAACCAAATTATCTACGGCATATCATCCCCAAACTGATGGGCAGACAGAGCAAATGAACCAGGAGTTAGAGCAGTATTTGAGGTTGTTTGTTGATCATCGCCAAACTGATTGGCCAGAATGGCTGGCAATCACCGAGTTCTCATACAATAATAAATTCCAATCGTTTACTTGGGTATCACCCTTTTATGCTAATTATGGGTATAACCCTCATATGGGATTTGAACTGAGAAGGAATGTGAAGGTACAAGCGGTGGAAGATTTTGTACAGCGGATGAAAAATGTACAAATCAAGACAGAAGCAGCATTATCTAAGGCACGCGATGATATGAAGTGCTATGCCGATCGCTTGTGTGCAAATGCTCCCAAGTACCAAATTGGAGATAAAGTGTGGCTTAGCACCAAGCATTTACATACGACACGCCCATCCAGGAAATTGATGGAGAAACATATTGGTCCCTACCCTATTTCTAAAATTATCTCGCCTAATGTGGTTGAGCTAAAATTGCCGCTATCATTTAAAATTGATGCGCCAATTAATGTCTCTCACATATGACCTTACAAACCACCTATTATACTGGGACAACAAATTACTCCACAACCACCTATTGAAGTCGAAGGTGAACCTGAATTTATAGTCGAAGAAATTCTTGATTCATGGCTGCGTCGTAACAAACTCGAATTCTTGGTAAAATGGGAAGGCTATACAGATGAAAATAACTCCTGGGAACCCGAGGATAATTGTAGAAATGCACGAGAGGCTATAAGTGATTTTTACAATAAATATCCCAATGCACCACGAAGAATAACACGAGTGGAGTACAAAAATTTGAAATTCCAACCATATCACAATTTCAAGACACCCGATTATCACATGATCTCTTGCCTGGAAGTCGAAGAATAAAAAAGGGGGTAATGTTAGGAAACATGTACAGTTACCTATCATAATTTTTCTTATTTTTCCGCAATAGTATTACACCAAAAAACATTAAAATTATCAATGAACGCGACCGTGAGATGGATAATTCTCATGTGTCCTATATTTAGAATATGTACGCAACTGTATGCTCGCGTTGTAAAAACAGTATTCAAATATTGTACAACAGTTGTATCTTAGTATATAAACCAATAAATGCTAAGAGACACATCAGTTGTGTTCTCTTAGGATTCCCACCATCATCTTGTGTGCAGAAATGCCTTCGTCAACCAACCATTCTATAAATACTGCATTGCATCAAACTTTGATCCCTCCTTCTATACTCATCGCTTCTTCTTGCAGAGCCCACACGAAGATCCCAGTGTGGATTTGGTGTTGCCCTGACACTGGCTATGTGTACAGACTCCACCTTTCTGGCTATGTATCTATGTATACAGACTATACCTATTCCTCCTCATCAGAGTCATCTGTATCATCCTTTTTAATCAATACAGCACTCATTTTCTCAACTGCGAAGTCCTGATTGCCCTCTGAGTAGCCTGTCTCTCCCTGAGTGTACTTGAAGGGAACCATCCTGACGACATCTGTGATCCACTTTGCATCAATGATCCGGATGCCGTTTGCACCAAGGTATGTGCATAGGTGAAGTGTTCCATAGGAATCTTTGAATATATGGGGATCTGCATCGCCAAACATTTGGACAGCAGCAAGGGTGTATTGCAACTTGTCTTTCACCACAACAAAGAAGTATACGACCTCAGCAAAGTCAATTCATTAGTTTTATCATTTTGTAAAGAGCCATACACCTACCTTCACATTTCTTGTGATCTGAACCTTTTGAACAGGCCGTTTGTTCTCGTGCCACCAAGACCATGCAATCTGCCCATTTGGTAAAAGAAGTCTTGCAAATCTGTCAATGCTAAGTGAGTCTCCATTTTTTATTCTCCAGTGATGCAAATCTGAAAAGCTTTTGAAAGCTTCAAGAATTGTTGCATCCATTTCATGATATTCGTGAGGATGCAAGAGGACATAATTTTCTCCAACATCACAGGCACCAGTGGGTAGTTTTCCTGTGACATGGAAAAGATCTGGTGTGAGAGCATGGAGTGCATTTGCACGTGCGCATTCAATTATCCTTTGACTGAGGTTGGCATATGGATCAGAATGAAGTCAGATTTCTTTGCCAAGATTTCCGATGGTTTGTTCCATAGTCCACTGAGATACCTCAGTGAGAGAGCCAATGTGGAAGTGTTCTGGGATGATGTGAGCCAATGCATGGATACATGGCCAAATAAAATGTAAGCATGCGAGGTTGCACTGATAATATAGAATCTCAAATTCGTAGACAAACTCAAGGAAAGCTTGGTGAGCTGCAAGGAGATCACCACTTGATTTGTGATGTCGAAGGATTATGCGTGTGGCAGAGACAAGCTTGCAGAAGTGGTAGAAAAACTTTTGAGGCAGGAGATGATAGAGAAGGGCAGGGCATAGACCAAAAATGTATATGAGATACTCCACCACCTTGTATCCACTGGATATTTTTTCGGCGGGATTGCATGGTGGTCTAGATTTGAGACAGACAGGGAGATAGAGACGAGTGCCTGCGACAGATGCCCCATGCATCTGCCAGACTGTGCTATCATGGAGCACAGTGAACAGCCAAGTTTTTGGGTTATCGTTTGGTGCATGATCGATGTTGCCACACCACAGGGAAACAAAGAGTTGACTTAGATGCAGCCCAAATAAATGCATGGTGTCAGCAGGAAAACATTTTGGAATTGGCATAGATTTTGGAAGTGCAGATACGATGGATGGTTTGCATATTCTGGTTTCTTTATGATGGCGTGCATAGTCATGATGGGATGTGGAGCTAAGGACGTAATGAAGCCTCTCATTGTATTTGTCCAGTGATGGTGTGGTGATTGAATTGATATCAATATCTGAGTGACTTGATCCTGGAGGTAGGGAGCTGTCCAGTTTCAACATGACAGGATAGTATGTCCCTGTACCAGGCTCATGACAACCTGGCATAGGACAAAGAACCCAGCACCCATTTCTGCTGTGATAACCCACCCATCCATTTAGTTGGGCCATTCCTACTGTGTCTGCTGTTCTGAAACAGAACCAAGGACATGTAGTGAATGGCACCTGTGTTGAAGCATCCCAGATTGGTAAACCAAGTTTTTGGCAAGCAGAGAGGTGGGCAAACGTTGGAATAAGGAAGGAGTCATAATGTTGAGGGGCATTAGGGCCTCCAATTATGAACATTGGGCAGGACCATCTCTTTCGCATGGCAGATTTCAGGTGCAAAGTCAATGAGGGTGGCAATGCTGAACCATGTGTCTGACTCTTTGTTTCAGTAGAGTTGGGCGCCATCCATTGAGAGAATGAGGAGCATGTTGCTATCACAAATATTGCCAGATTCAATGTGATCCAGGTATTCTGAACCACAGCAAACGTCATTGTAATCTTGAACACCACCATTGGTGCTGTGCTGGGCTAAAAGGATTGCAGTGCATTGCAGGTGATCTCGAAGTTTTGCAACAGAGACAGGATGTCACCACAAAGCTTGTAATTGAGGCCCTATTGGAAGAGTGACAAATTGATGATGAGGAATTTTGGGATCAATATCATGATGTTGTTTGTATCGACATTCTCCACAGATGGGGCCGGTATATGCAAGGCAGGTATTGACACACATATCAAAGTGCAGTGGAAGGATGCCCATGATCCTTTTCAGTCAATTTCGGACCTGGTCAAACGAAAGCATAGTACTGGCAGGATAACATTCCTTGATACTCAAGTGAATTGCCTCGTAGGTTGCCTCAGAGGAATGAGTGGAAAGTGATAGATAAATTCGGAAGGACAGATGAAGTTGTGGATTGTCCAAGTTCCATGGTTCCTGTGGGGGATTGAAGAATGCGTCCAGTTCATCTTCATGCCATTGGCTTTTCTTGTGATCGAATGAATAGTCTTGAATCTGTGAAATCATAGACTCCATCTGCACGAGATCTTTGAGCATCACTTGAAATGGGAGTTCATCTGGCTCACGACATGCAGAAGACTCAGAAGCGTCTTCCTGATCGAAATCAAACTGACTATCTGGTGCAGAACTACGGTCATTGAGATCTCCAGCTCTAAAATGACTTCAATCCAATATCTCAGATGAAATGGAAGATGCAAAAACACTCACTCGTCCATGAGCTCAAGGCCATCTGAGTCCATTGGGGAGTTGGGCTCATGGTGGTTTGGCAGCAGTATATTGTTGTCAAGGTCCAAGTCGAGGCTATTAGGGTTCTAAAAGTCTATCACATCAGTGATCTCAGAAACATCAGAATTTTGTACTTGTAGGCAATGACGTTTGCCCTTTCTGATGCGAGATTTTTGAGTGTCAAGCTGATCTTGAGTCATTTGTTCTTCCAGATTACGCTGGGCTGCATGGCTATACCAAGTATGTATCAGAATGGCCTTTCCTCTGGGGGGTGCTTGACAAAATGTCTGACAAGTGCAGAGTGCCATCTTCATCGACATTGAACACAGTCAACAGTGGATGTGCCAAGTTCAACTTGAAATCATGTGACATCACAGTACCAAAATAGTAAATCCACTCAAATGACGTAGTTAAGTTATTGAAGTATGTAGGTACTGAGCTATCAACAAACACCCCATAGAGTCAGTTTTTCACCATTCTGTCAGTCCATGTCAGATTGAGTCACCTGGTGTCAACACATTTCTCACTGGGACTGACATGTCCCCAGAGCAACCTCTCTTGTCAGAGACAATTGAGGACTCTGCCAACAATGACAAATGGAAGGGGGACTTGTGGGACCCAATGAAGGGCAAGAATAAGCAGCAGGTGGAACAACAGCTTGCTCACAACTGCAGGGTTATGAAGGAGCACAAAAAAAAGCAGAAGAGCAAAGGAAAGAACATTGAGGAGGAGCTCTGCTGATATCATTGATACAATATGTCATGACCAGGATGGATACTGGATGGCCTAGGAGTAGTGACCATTGACCATCTCCTGGAACATAACAATGTATTCCCTGGACTACTGGCCTGGCACTTTTACCACTCCCCCTCCTTGAATTGTGTCTTCACAAGGAGCATGGCAGTGAGAGCAGCTCAGGAAGAGATGAATGGCATAACATTGTACACCCCTGAGACCAACCACCAATTATATATAGTGGTGAGTCATGGCCTTCCCATGAATCCCCAGGAGATTACAACCTCGCAGCCCTCATCACCAATGTCCATGAACCTACCCCTGACTGTGCAGAGGGCTTCTTACTGTTCCGTGAACTACAATGCCTGGCCTCCCTTCACTCACACCATCAGCAGGACTGAGCAATGCTAATGGCACTGGATGACAACTACTGTCCATCCCACCTGGCTCCCCCCTTCCTGAAGGGTCATCCTGTCTGGACCCATGAACAGGTCCCCCATGACACCTTATTATGGGCTCTCACCATTCCTCACTGTAGCAACCCAGGTCAGGCTGCCCCCAATGCAGACCAACCGTTTGTGCTGGCTGACTTGGCATGATACATATTGTATCATGGATGCCCTGGGACCCCCAATCAGTTCATTGGCATGGCTATCAACTATGCCCTCCATGTACACTACTGCAGCATGTTCAGGTACCAACTGGCATGGGCACTGTGCCCATCATCCCCCTCTGGCTGGGCCTTGTTCATTCACCACTTTGCTGGCATCATCACTGTGCCTGGCCACTATGCTGAGTACCTGGCAAACTCAATGGCCCAGACCCCCC
>QLOK01005647.1:0-12612 GCA_003313805.1 Tricholoma flavovirens
CTTCGTACATAGTTACTGTAGTTACTCATAGGATTTTACCTCGGGCTAATACCTAGGGTACCACCCGTACTGCCAACCACAGCTAACATACATAGCTCTTACCTCGGTCTCCGATCGAATCTCCGATCTCGGATTTCCTATTAGTATTTAAACTTAGATACTTCGTTGTTATTTGGGCAATTTGAACATCATACGTTATCACACGTTATCATACGTTATCATATGTTATACTCCTCTCTGTTCTTAGTCTTCAGACTACCAATCGGTCCCCACCCGAATTCCTGATCAACCTCTGTCAAAATGGAACACCGTAACAAGCGAAGGGCGCAACTTCTTAAAAGTTGAAGCCAAGTTCCTTACGTTCCCCTTCAGATTCCCGATCAGTCCCCGCATGAAGCCTCGTTTAGCCCACAACTTTAACAAGCCTCCCCAACAACTTTGCATTCATTCCTTCTATCAGTTCATTGATCCAGGGGGAATATCCTGGAACTATTCATAGCTCCATGTTATGTGTGGCACATGTTTCATGGAGTGCATCATTGTTGAACTCAGAACCTCCATCAACCATGAAGGCCTCTGGTACTGTAAATGTGGTGCAGATGTTGTTAAATGCCTTGCAAGTGGTGGCTGCTGATGCAGCTGTCTTGAGTTTATCTGCCCATACATGCTGTGAGTAGATGTCTGCATATAATCCGATTTTTATAAAACCCCCTTTTCCTTTTGGCATAGACAGGGTATCTCCAACAAGAAGCTCAAATGGATGGCATCATGTTATGGGTTCTAGTAGTGAATGTAAGTGTTTTGGGCCATGTCCTTTGCACTTACCACAGTCCATGATCACCTTGGTAATTGATTGGTCCAGGTGTGGGCTAGCTATCCTGTCCATTAGTGCAATTTTTACATTGTCTTGGTGAAAGTGCCCCTCATTCCAGTGTACTTCCCATGCTAGTGTGACTGCCTCTGACTGTGGTACACACTCTACTTGTGGTTTTGCCTGTGTGGATTTGATGTTACCTATCCTCCAAAGCTTGCCATCTTGAATCATGTACCCTTCTGCTCAGTGCTTGGCTCTCTTCTGTTCTCTAATACTTTTCCCATGATCTAGTTCAGCCAGTGCTTCTATGACATTCCGGAACACTTTTTCATTAGCGAATCGGGCTTTGAGAGCCTCATAAGTGGATAGTGACTCAATTTGGAATATGTCATTCTGAGGGCATTTGTGCTTCCCAGTCTTCACTTACTGTCCATGTATGGCCATCATTTTCTTCTGTGGGTAGGTTCACATACTTCCTGCTGATACCATCTGCCACAGGATTAAGGTGGCCAGGTCTGTGTCATACATCTACAATCTGGTGTGCGAGTACACTGTCCCTCCAATGAGCATGGGTGGAGTTCAGTTTGTCATTTAGTAGGTGATCTCTGAGTGCTTGACAGTCTGTTTTTAGCTCGACTGGGTAGCCCCATATGAGGTCAGAGAATTTGTCTAGGGAGAACTTCAGTGCAGCAAATTCCAGTAAATATGGTTTGTACTTCTCTTCTGTTTCAGATGTTCGTTTGCTGCCAAATGCGACTGGATGTGTGTGTGTGACCTCCTTTCCATTTGGTAAGACTGTAGTGTGTCTCTGTGATAGCATGCCTGCAAAACCGTATTTGCAACCATCGGTAGTGACCACACAGGGTGTGCCATCAAATTTTGGTCCTTTCAAAACCAGTTCATTGGTTAAGGCAACCTTCAGTCCTAAGAAGGCCTTTTCATGTTCTTCCTACTAGTGAGTATCCTTTCATGGCCTGTCAATATGCTGCTTTACCCTTCCCTGTCGGAAGGTCGAGGCCTCTGGCTAAGTCTGTAAGGGGTTGGGCCAAAGCTGCGTAGCCTTTGATTAGTGATCTGAAATAGCCTGTGAGTCCTGTAAATGCAGCTAGATTCTGTAGATCTGTGGGTTGTTTCCAGTCCACAATGGCTGTCAGTTTTGTCAAATCTGGTTTTATACCTGCTGGTCCCACCCTTGCTCCCACAAAGACAGCCTCCATCATAAAGAACTTTGACTTGGCTGCTGATAGAGAGAGCCCTTTTTCCTTACCCTGGTTAGCAGTGTCCAGATATTAGCCAATGTTTCTGTGAAGTCATCCCCAGCCATTCCACCATCGTCTACAAACAGCTTGAAGAGTATACCTACAAGGTCGCCCAGTGCTTGGGCTGTCATTTCTGCAAAGGTGGAGGGCGCACCTGTTAATCCAAAGGGCATGCGCTTGTAACAGAAGTACCCTCTTCCTTCAACATAGAAACATACATATCGCTGGTCCTCTGGGCTGATCTCACAAGCATAGAACCCTGCTGCAAAGTCAAATGTGTTTACCCATCGGTGGCCACTCAGGCACTGCTGCTTCGCCACTTGGTTTGTGTTTCCTCTGGTACTGTGTCTTGCTGCTTGGGAGTTTTTGGGGGAAGGTCTTTGAAGGCTGAGGGTATTCCAGCCTACTGTCGGCCATGCACATGATACAGTTTGACTTCTCAAGGGTTTTAAGATGATGCTTGACAGTTTGGAATGCCTGGAGGTCAATGGCGTTCACCATTGCACCATCATCAAATGTGCCTTTTAGCCTCATGATCTCTCCCTGTGGTCCATGTAATTTGACCATGTGTTGGAATGGTACAGTTCTTGCTTCTTCATCATCACTCTCCATGTTATAAAGGTCAACAATATGTGATTTGGGCTGGCCTGGGTACATGGTGGTGTTTTGTTTACTATTCACATCTGTAGATAAGAGTTCGTCCTCTACTTCTATGGTAAGCCTTCCACTTGACAGCATTTCATTGTCCTTGGATGACACCTTCTCACACCCAAGGACCACTCTTCTGCTGCTGTACTCATTTCCTTGGGTCATTAGTGGAACCCTCTGTTCTATGCTGATGACCCTTGCTCTTTTCCCTGGCCTGCTAGGTAATTTGCAATCACTTGCTGGTCGTACTCTTCTCTTGAGGCCCATGGGCTGATTTTGCTGATGTAGTTGATGTTCCCTATCGCAGTCAGTGGGCAGCTGCATTTGATGGACGTGGCAATGGACCTCCATGGACATTTGAATCCTGGGATGAGGGTGAGGCTCTCGCAGCCGTGCCCCATGTGTCTGAGCATGCCACACTTCCAGCACTCTCCTGACGTGACAGGTGTGGTTCCGGGGGAGAGGGGATATGGTCATATTTTGCTCACTTGCTGTCCAGCATGTTCAGTGTTCCACTGTACGATCTGGGCATTGTACGATGCTCAGCCAGCTGGTGTGTTCTGGTGGATGGGGAGTGCACACTGTATGATGTTGTTCATGTGCTCAGCTGGGGTTCGGTTCTGTTTGTGCCCTGGTTGGTTTGGTGGTTGATAGGTGGAGCAGGCTGGGAACAGGCTGGCTGTGTTGAATGTTGGTGTGGGGGGGGTAGTTCAGGGCACTGGGTGGTTGCATTTGAAGTGTTGGGAAATGGGGGGTAGGGGAGGGTGTGTTCATGGTGAGCCATTGGAGTACATTCATCATGTCTTGTATGGATGTTTCGTGCAGTTCCTGTAACTTCCTCACCTGCTCCTTCAGGTCTCATGCCTCTTTCTCCTCCTCCTTTGCTTCAGCGATTTGGGTGACTGCAGCCACACGTACAGTGCTGCAGAATGATGTCCATGTGGTGTGTCCAGATGCTGTTACCTTCTGCAGGACCTTTGGCATGGACCTGTGGACAGTGTTGATCAGCAGACCATTTGCATCCGGGATGGCAGCCGTGAGCCGCTCAACCTTGTCTGCCCATACGATGTGTGTGAGCTCCTCTGCTCCATTCATCGTTACTTGTTTCCCCACCTCCTCTTCACTGATTCTAGTTTGCTCTAGTGCTGCCTGCTTCCCTTCTACAGTTTTCATGGTGGGCATCTTGCTTGGCCACCATTTCTTGAATGCGCAGACCAGGT
Source organism: Tricholoma flavovirens (assembly GCA_003313805.1). Lineage (NCBI taxonomy): Eukaryota > Fungi > Basidiomycota > Agaricomycetes > Agaricales > Tricholomataceae > Tricholoma > Tricholoma flavovirens. The sequence goes on from QLOK01005647.1 coordinate 3,942, forward strand.
GGTCCCAGGTGTCATTGTCCTCAGCAGGTAAGTTGTCGAACCAATGCTCAGCTGTGGCATTTGACTTCAGGTTGAGCCTGAGGTTCTCTAGCTTTTGGGTGTTGGTGGTGTTGGTTTTGTTGAGGCCCCAGTGTTGCATCGCCTTCAGGAAGTCTTGGGGGCTCTCCTCTGGGTGCTCATTGTTGCCCCAGAATGGCTTGACATTTTCAGGCATGAACTCGCTCTCATCATCATTGGGTGGGGTTGGGGTTGTGGAGAGTTGGGGTGTGGATGGTGGTGCAGGTGGTGGTGTGTACAGTCTGGTAGAAGTGGGGCTGGTTGCAAGGTTGGGTGTTGATGGGAAAACAAATGAGTTGGCTAAGGACGATGGTTCACTGTGCTCATTGGTTGCAGGGGCAGGCAGGTATCTGCCCTTCGTGTCTCGTTGTACAGGTTTTGCCAGTGTTGCAGATGTGACATTGACCACAAGGTGTAGCATGAAGCACAGCATGAGGTGTAATGGCAGGCGCATGTTGTGTCTACCAAGATCAGTCATACCTAGATGATGCGAAAATAGAAAGGCAGATGGTGAATCTTGAAATTAAATGAATGACAGCTGACCTGATGGAGGCAGTGGGAATGACTGTGTAAAGGGTTGCCAAACAAAGGTATTAGGTTGCTACACATTGAGACCTTAGTACGCAGTCTAAAGAGCAAGTATAAATGAATGGCAGGGTGCATTGAGTTCAAATTGACCAGTTGTCACCAGATGGAGATGGCTAGTCAAACCAGCCTAATGTGGATGCGTGGGGACTCGGGCTTCCGTCTACTACTAGATGGGAGCAACTCAATGGACTCGTGTCTACTACTAGACATGAGGCACTGGAAATGCAGACAAGCCAAAACTGGATTCTCTATCTACACACACATGTCTCTATCAACGGGGTCACGTGACCGCTAAGGGAAATTCCAGGCACTGGCTGTAGGCTCTGCTATGGACTCCAGTGCAGGGGCTGCCACCATGGCTACATCGTTCACCACTCCCAGAGTGGCGTTGACCCCTCCACAGGGGCCAGAGGGCTGGGAGACAGGGAATGGTGTGTCATTCACCATTCTGCTGGCTATGGTGGGTTTGGGGCAAGTGGGGATGGGGGTGGGGTCCTGCATTGTCCGTTTTCTAGAGTGGGGCCATTTGGGGGCTGGTTCATTGTTGCTGGAGCTGTTGTCACTGCTGGGGTGAGTGGGGATGGGGGTGGGGTCCTGTGTCGTCTGTTTCTGGAATGGGGCCATTTGGGGGCCTGTTTGTTGTTGCTGGAGTCATTGCTGTTGTTGGTCTCATCTTCACTGCTGCTGCTGCTGTTGGTGGTTGTTTCATCATCATTGTCATCAATAGTCATATCATTCTTCACCTTGGGGGCTCGTCACATGTGGGTCATGGTTGGGAGGGTCATGGGACCAGGATTGGGGGTGGTGGCTGTGCATAGGTGCCTTGGGGGGGCAATGGACATGCTGCTGGCCTCTGTCCTGTAATACATAGATTAGTTGAATCTGAAAAAAGTAAATGAGAATGAAAAAAACTTACCTGGTAAGATGTGAGGGGTCAGGGGCCCCCACATCCTCCAGTGCATGCATAGCCGATGTTTTTTTCCTGTGGTAGGTCATGAGCGACCGACCCAGAGGGAGGGAGGGGCCTTTGCCCCCTTTACCCTTTCCTTTCCCTTTCCTTTTCCTTTGCCCCTTCCCTTCATCTTCACTTGGCTCATTGGCCTTCTTTTTTTTGGTTTTGTCAGCTACCAGGTCGACAGTTGAGGCTTTGCATTTGTGGGTTGCACAAGAGGTCAAGGATGCCGAGGGAGGGGGTGATCTGGCACTGTGATGGCTGCTGCAGGTGGTGGAGGCTGATGACTGTGTGTTTGCTGGCATTGTTGGGTTGGATGGCAGTGGATGGTTGTTGTGTCAGTTGGATGTTGGTTGGATGTTGGTTGTTGCATGTATTGATGTTGATGTGGCATGACCTTACACTGGGCTGTTAGTTATGGTAATAAATGTCACATATAGAAATTACCTTGTAGTGTAGTGGTCTGGAGCATTGACAAATTAAATAATTGTGCTGGTTTCTGGGGGTTCTATTCTCTGTGGGGGCAAAATTTTGTGGCACATGACTAAAATGTTCGGCAGTCCTAATTGGTCCGCACATGGACCATACAGACGAAAAACAGTCTGCATCCATGCAAAGATTAATTAGCATGGAACAGTCCTAGTAAATTCCATGGATCTGTATGAAAAGGATCCAGATTCCGCATCATTCCGTGTGGATCCATGTGGATCTGCGCAGAATGGTGAAGCCACAATACACCAAAAAAAATGGTGTCCTGGGATCAGTGGATTCCACAGAATTCCGTGGAATCTGTGCCATTTCATGTGGATCCACGTGGAATACCAGGGGGAGAGTAAAGACCTCATTTTTTCGCCATTTGTACCTGCATACAATTGAGGCTACTTCAAATTGTCTGTGCATAGAATCATGAATCAGTCAGCTTATCATTTGGGAAAGCATCATGCAAGACTGTAGGGGCTGTAATGATATTATATACAATATTAATACATTTTGCACATATTTTGCAATCAGGAATGGGAGTTACATTGCCCACACTTGAGGGGGCAGAGCATTGGCCTATTCAGGTGTCCATACTATGGTTATGACCGAGAGAACAAAGACATCATTTTGTGGTTTCATGAAGTCAAATAGCTTGCATCCAAACCTATAACAATCATGTATTCAGAAGTGAAAATAGCAAATACCTGAAATCTAGATGTCATTTCGACATTGATTGTGCTGGTGATGTTGAATGCCACATTTGCACTGGAGCTGTGTGTAAAGTAGATGAAAGGAGCACATTGGGTGAAAAGCCCCCTCTGTCATCACTGTTCTCTTCCATTACCCTATATCAGCAAACTTCTAAGCCACATCACAAATCAATGGGAAAAAACAACATAACTTACTTTCAGCACCCCAAACAACCACATGTCCCCCATGAACGGATCCTTCTTGCCATTCCCTCAAAATTCTAGGACTACAGCTGAGCGAATTAGTTCTTCCACTCCACCACTCCCTCTCCAAGCCAGCAACCTCTGTACTGCCTCAGGAGTTATATCTACAACTGAATGGTCCATCAACTTCTATCAGTATGTCCTTTCTAGAGCTGAGACTGCCAGAAATCATGGCTGTTCATACTGCCAGCAACTACACATAAATGCTGATCATATCTCATGCAGTGGCATTGATCTTTGCATGAGAAAGAAAACAGCATCTTCCTCAACTCCTAACTGGTGATGTGTGAGTTGTTGTGAAAATAATCAGACTTCTTCTACTTACCCTGCAGTGAACTTTCCACAAGGGGTAGTCATGCAGCCTGGGTAATCTCGAAATTTGATCAGTGTAACCAGTTTCTTTATTGCTTCCAGCTTTGGAAGCCTGCCACTTTGGAAGCCTGCTGCACAGCACAGCAAGAGCTGTCTAAAATCCCAGCCAAAAGCTCGTTCAGCCCTTTGTCCCTATCAGGTAGATCCTTCCATGACAGATGCTGCTAAGGGATACTCCGGTCAATGTCATGGGCCCCATCATTAATAAAGTTGTCTAACAAGAGTTTCAGCAAGAATACACCATGCCAAATAAAATGAACCAGGATCCAAGTTGCCAGTCTCACCTTCTGAAGAGTTGCCATTATGTACCACTGCCTTGATATCAGTAAAACGGTGAACAGCTCGAGCCATCTAGATACTTGACTGGTTCAGCAATGTGCTCCAAATTTGAAACAGGCACCACACACCAGATCTATAAGAATTAACTTTGGTCTGTACATAGATAGTTAGCTCACAACTCATAAAATTATCATGCATGGAGATGCAACAGACACACATAGAGTGCATAGCTGCTTAATTCTCAGCATAGTTTATTTAACTCGTGTTTCATGTCCTTATAGTTCATTTGTCTAAACTACTGACTACAAGTTAGATGAGGCTTACATGGGATGGACAATATGCAATGGTGATAGTAAGATGAAGTGGAAAGCATGTGAAATTGGGTGGATGTTTGTTGATATTGCACAAGATGTTCAAGTGTCAGGTATTTCAGGGGTATTCAAAATACCTGATCAATATCAACAAACATCCACCTGATTTCACATGCTTTCAAGTTCCACCTCTTCATCAACCACTGTCTTGTACCATGACTTGGACCATCATCCACTCAAGAGTATGTATAGAGCAAAAGTCAGTTCCTCAGAGCCTGTGGAAGTGAGTGAAATCACCAGGTAACTGAGTTCCACCAATAGTGCAATGTCAGGATGCTGCTGCTTTCCAGTTTAGGTAATGTCAGGCTCCAAGGAGTTAATGCCATTGTCTGCTCATTTCCATAAGCAGAATTTGGCTGCCAAAGCAACTGATCATCTGTACTCATTACTCATCATGGTCTGCTGCCTACCATGGTTTCCAGTCCTGCTAGCCTGAGTGATACCAGAATGGGGATTCCACATCCTCTAATACAGTTGTAGTCACTGATATAGTCAATGAAATTTACTTGGCTCATACTGTAACTTTAAAGTCTAGTACTACATGTGTGCCTCTTCTATTGAGTGGGCCCCCTGCTTAACTAGGCAATAATTTTAAAGAAAGCTAGGCAGAACCTTTGGAATTCTAGACTCACTTCTTCCACTTTAAGGCTGCTCCTGGGTTTTGTTACCAAGTTTCTTGTGGACTGGTGCATGTACTATGCCACAGGAGTGATGCCTTTGGAAGCTTGGTGTTACCTGGTGAACTTGACTTGGAAGACCCATACCCTCCAGCTGAGTACTGCTGATAGATACAGCCTGCAAATGTGCTGATTCAACCATTGAGAGCTTCAGACATGGGGTGGTGTTGGAGTCAGGTGTAGGAATGTGAAGCAATGGTTCATTGTGTGGTGGAAGGGGTGAGCAGCCTGTATCAGGATTAGGATGTGGTTGGGACCAAGATTGGTCTGTAGCAGGAATGGTGTCTTCTCCACAAATGGCAGTCATTTATCCAAAACTCTCTCAATTGACCTGAGTTAAGTACTACTATACACTGCCTAATTTACCAGTAAGTGTTTGAGCCAAATGCTGTACAGAATAGTTGAGAAACAGTAGCCAGAGTGATCAAATAGTGATACAAATGAAAATGTCTTGTTCACCATGGTGGAAACCACTCCCAAAGCCTGAAAAATTTTGACAGGACACCTACACTATACCAAACTACAGTCACAGTAACACACTCTCTTCCAATCTCTGGGGTGGTGAGCCCATGTCCAAGAGCGAGGAGAGACAGCATGACAAAACTCATCAAAATTCAAGGTCTGCCCAGAAACAAGAAACAAGAAATGTAGTGCATGCGTTTTACATTTGCTTGACAGCCCCCCATCACTTCATCGAGCCACTTGCTGTTGAGGTGTGAGGTGGCCAGCAGACATTCAACTTTACCATGACAAAGTTTGATGAAATTGACAGTGTCCCTTCATCGCTCTTGAACATGGGCACACCACCCCCAGAGACTTGAAGAGAGTGTGTTACCATAGCCTTGTATGGCGTAGGTGTCCTGTCAAAAAGTTTCGGGCTTTGGGAGTGGTTTTCATCATGGTGAACAAGATATTTTCATTTGTATCACTATTTGATCACTCTGGCTACTGTTTCTTGACTACTTCCACACCTTGTATTCCCTAGTGAAATCATACATACTTCCCTTACCACTAGTCAATTCGATCCCATAAAACTCTGGGGGGATTGCACAAGCAGATAAAATGTAGAAATTGAATTTCAGACTCCATGGGAGATTTCAGACCAATTGGGCGATATAGTGTAGCAGTAACAAGGAAAGCAAGCTATGATGAGAATTCACTAATCATGCTGAAATGAGCTAGCCCCTCTGCCCAATGCCCAGCACACTCTACCTCAAGTCTTGCCAGAACATCATGATCAGCAATCTCATTTACCATTTTATCAGAGCAAAACCCATTGTAAACCCATCAGAAAAGACCACCAGCACTGTGTAATGTCAAGGAACATCTTTCTTCATCATCCATGATTTGGACATTGGAATTAAGAAGTAGGGCAGAGGGAAGGAGGATGATGGCCCCTGGAGGAAAGCCCTAGATCCCAAAAGATCAGGTGTCCCCCCTTGTCAGGATTAAATCCCAAATGTGGCAACCACACAGATGCCAGCTGCAAGGTTGGCCTGGTCTGTGTGCAGAAAGGTAACAACCTGTTCACAAACATTTGGGCTAGCAGCACACCAAGGAACATGGCCACCCCCTGTGGTGGGGGGAAATGCAGGTCACAGATGGGGGTGCGCTTTGGCTTTGAGGAGGGCATCCCAAGTTTCCTGATAATAGACATCCACCCTAGGGAAATAGGCTTTAAACAGCAATGATGGATGCCCAGCAATTCTCCTGAGATAGGGGTCACTGAACAGCTCCTCAAGGGCTCGTTGGTTTGCAGGAGTATTCTTTAGATTTCCTGGCATCTGTGATAGGTTGATTTGTTTAGAATAAACCAGGATCTGAGGGAATGATGGCCTTGCTTACCTTCTGACCTCCTCCAAATGAAATTCCATGCTCTAGCACAGCGAAATCTCCATGTCGATGGCTGAGCTGCGATGGAGTCCACTTGTATTTCTCTTTGCATCTATGCATAGTGGTGGTTGCCCCACCAAAAACCCCATCCCAAGATTGCCCCCCATGATCCTGGGGCATGGTGCCCAATAGAGCAAATACCCACCCATCAATGTCTACCAAGGGTTTTGACACCTTACCATCCCAGTTCACAAGCTTCAGGGGATGGGGAATTACATCTTTCAGCTGATGCATAGAACGATCAGGGGGCTGTCCAGCCAGGCTTGGTAATGGGCAGGGAGCTGGTAAAAAGCCCAACCAGAAGAGGCACTTTGAGGGCTTCAGCAACTCTTTTCTGAGCCACTTGCTTGGCTGGGCATGAGTTGGGAGATGAGTTCTGTGCATGTTTCTCAGCACATTTTGGATGTTGGTGTGCCTCATGAGTGCTAAGGTGAGCCCAGTGCACACTGGGGGTCTTCTCTGGTGCATTGTGAACATCAGCAAGGTTTTCCTCATGTTCCTCTATAGTTGATCTGGCAGCACTGGGGGGAGAGCCATGCAGGAGTATGTCCCCAGGCCAGTCTTCCAAAACCTCTGCATCACTGATCCCCCAGTCATCCTCTGCTGCTCATGCCCCATGCTCACACACCAATTTTTCTGCCTCTGAGAAATCGCTTATGCAAAGAGGCTGAAATGGAGAATACTCCTTGCCACTGCAGAGGGCACCTGGTCCCATAGAAAAGTCAGTATAAAGCTACAGGGTGTATGCAAAAGAGAGAAAGAAAAAAAAAAAAAAAAAAAGAGGCAGGGGTAAGCCCAAACCAATAATTTCAGCAGAGTCCAAAGCTGGCCCCACCTACTACTACTAAGTGGGGCAGAGAACAGCCTATTCAGTCAAAATCGACGGTCTATCCATTCCATCCGAGGGATGGAATTCCACGATATATGTGTCAGTAGCAGACTGGGCCCATGGCAGGAGGGAGTCGTGTGGGCCTAGGCCATGATGCATGCGGGTGGGCCCAGGTCCAGGACGGCACTGGCAGGCAGTAATAACCTGCCATGAAATAGTGCCAGCGCTGGCACCGGCACATGAATGAGTACATGAAGCAGTGACGGGGCTAGCATTTGAAGCATTTGATGGCGCCGGATATAATGTGGTAATAAGCTGCCGTGAAAGAGAGCCAGTGCCGGTGCCGGCACATGAAGCGGTGATGCCACCAGATATACCATATAACATTTTCCCGGTGCCACAGAGTGATAGCATTATTAGGGGGTCCAGGAACTGATAGAAACTGCTAAAACGGCACCAGATAGGATGCCATCCAATGAATTCTACCCATAGAAATAAATACATCAAATACCACGTCATGAGGCTCTGGGTAATGAATACATCATTGTCCTACATTTCTGATCCAACAATTCTCCCATACGGCACATGCTCACATTCAGCTCAGCGAGTGACCGGTGCAAGGCGTGGTTGACCGCAATATTTGATTTTGCTGTCTTCATAGCCTCTCGGTAAGTATGTTCGATAGCTGCAGAATAGGTGGAAAGTTCCTGTATCAAGTCTTAGCGAACTGTTTGACAAGCAACTGACAACTTACTTGAGGCATCTGCTGGGATGTCCCTGGCGTTGATGGGGTACACCCTGGGAATGCTGGATGTACGTGGCTGGGAAGCATAAGCCGGACCGACCGTACGAAGAGGTATGATGGGGACAACTTGAGATGGGGAGCTGAGGGGATGAACTACATCCATGTCATCAAAAGAGTGTTCCGGTGTGGGGGGAAGGCGATGTGGGAGAATTTCCCCATCATCAGTATCCTGCATGGATGACATTGACATACCAAAAAAGTTCAGAGAGGTGGAAGGAGTACGGGAGATTGACATATCCAATGCCAATGGTGATGACATACAGCCGAAAGATATATCCATACCGGGGGATGGAATGGAAAAGGTGGTGGCATCCATGACCGGCGGTGGGGGTGGAATGGAAAAGGCTCTGGGATCCATCACCGGTGGTGAGGGTAGCTTGTAAAAGTCTCTGGCTTCCATCCCCGGCGATGGGGG
>QLOK01005668.1:0-23857 GCA_003313805.1 Tricholoma flavovirens
TTGGGGGGCTGAAAATAGTTGCAACTACTTATATACATCTGGGGAGTAAGGTCACATGACTTTGTTGAATATAATCAACAAAGTCATGTGATACTCATGTGAGACAGCATGCTTTGCTATGAAAAAATCTGTGCAACAAAATCCTTACAATGAGTGACAACTTTGTAGGATGTGGTATAGATACCCAAATAGAGATACAGAAACCTGTGGCTGAGTTCATCAGAAGATATGATGTTGGACTATCTTACAAAATATTTCCAAGAATCTAGCAAATTTATTTCCTGAGATTTTAATGTCACTTTCTGAAAGTACAAAACACTGTAAGGGTTTTGTTGCCTACTGTAGGTAATTTCAAATATGTGAAACATAATGCATTTGGGAATTTTGGGAGTTTTCAGGTTTCTTATTGGAATCTTGAGGCAAGTGGAATGGAATGTAACACTTTGTAAAGAAGTCCCAAGGGGGTGTTGGCCCATGAATCCTGCACATCAGGTGGGGGGTTGGTCCAGTGGGCCACTAAAAAGAAATTTGACATCGAAGCCAGAGGGCTTGAGGGACTGAGAGAAGTATGGGAGGACCAAGAGGAGTATGTATATTGTTGTACATACCTCATGCAGCTGCACATCCCTTTTGTCAGTTGAAAACCCCACCTTTTGCTACACAATTTGGGAGGGTGCATTGTAGAACCAACAGTTGTCATCTTTGATTAAGCTATTAGGGTTGTTCACAGTAGCCATTTTCAGGCCATTTTTGGCTCATTTTTTATTTCATTTTCAATCTCATTTTTCAAGAATGGACTTCAGAATGACCCTCACTTTGCAAAAATGATCATTTTTGCTATCATTTTCACAGTCTATTTTTGTTGTTCTTTCAAACTCTGCTCTGAATCTGTTGCCATGGCCTGGCTTGGCCTGCCCACAGCTCGGCTTGGGCACCCAAGCTGATAATCTGGCTCTGGCTCGCAAGCTGGGCTGATTGCCATGGCCCAAGGGCAGCTCTGAGTGGCTAAGCTGGTCAAAAATAGCAGGCCATCACCCACACTTTTTCATTGCCTCTACCCACTTCCCACATGCTTTCTCAGTGTTCTTTTGTTATCCACACTCTTTTATAGCCTCTCATTGCTCGATTGAACCATTATCTTGTGATTGGCATGTTTCTATATCCTAGAAAGTAAGTCTACCATGTCAATAGGTCTTTGCATCATCATTACTGATCTCTCTTATTTAGACTTGCTGATAACAATGACAATAAATTACTGGACCTCTTCTCCCCTCCAAAAGGGATGTGAGAGGTTCAATTTAGCCTCAAAAGACAACAAAGGCTGGTGAGTCCATTCCCCCAGCTTAACTACATACATACCATTGACATACGACACCAATAGCACCATAACACTGTTGCCCCTTATCTCCACCACATTTCCCTCACACCTTTCATCAACACCATGCCTCCTCTCTTGTCCTTCATTTCCGTGGTGGGATGCAGATCTATGTCAACACCGCCTCTGCCCTTCCTTTTCATGGTGGCACACAAATTTTCGTCAATGCACCTGTCCTTTGTAGTTCGTTTCCATGACAGCATGCAAGCCTTCATTGATGCACCCCCCCTCATCCTCTGCCTCCACAGTGGGATGCAGATATTCATCAACCCTGCCCTCCTCCTTCGTTTCCATGGCAGCATGCAAATCTTCATCAACACACCCATCCCTTGTCCTTCATTTCCACAGCGGCATGCAGATTTTCGCCAATGCTGCATCACATTCTTCATTTTACAGTACTGCCCTCATTGTCCTTCATCTTCATGGTGGGATGCAGATCTTCATCAATACTACCCTCATCCTTTATTTCTGCAGTGGCATGCAAATCTTCATCAATGTGCACCCGTCCCTTGTCCTTCATTTCCATGGTGGAATGCAGATCTTCTTCAATGCTGCCCTTGTCCTTCATTTGCATAGCAGCATTGTCAATGTGCTGCCATCCCTTGTCCTTTGTTTCCACAGCAGCATGCAAACCTCTGTCAATGCATCCTCATCCCTTGCCCTCTGCCTCTGTGGTGGAATGCAGATCTTTGTCAATGCTGCCCCTGTCCTTTGTTTCTGTGGTGGCATGCAAATCTTCATCACCACCCCCATCCTCATCCCTCATCTCCATGGTGGAATGCAGATCTCTGTCAACACTCTGTCCTTTGTTTCCATGGTGGCATGCAAATCTTTGTCAATGTGCTGCCCTTTGTTTCCGTGGTGGCATGCAAATTTCATCAACCACTGTCCCTCATCCTTTGTCTCCATGGTGGCATGCAAATCTGTCAATGTGCCCCCATCTCTCATTCTTTGTTTATGTGGTGGCATGCAGATATTTTTCAATACAACACCTTATTCTTTGTAGTGGCACCTTGCTATGTTCTGTATTGTTAGTAGTTAGCAAGTAGCTGGTTGGAACAATCTGAGTATATTGTACAATCTCATGCATACATGTATCATTTTGGTATGGGAAACCATTACTCATAGTCATCAAACACTGAATCATCTTACTCATCTTCCTCATCATCCTCATCCATGAGCTGCTGCTCCAATGCTTCCAAATCTTTCTCCAAGTCATCCAAGTCATCTTCCATAGCATCCTCATCCTCATCCTCATCCTCATCCTTCTCTTCTTCCCTCAAGCTACAACCATATGCTTCTGCATCACCAACAAGTGCCATCCTTGCTGCAAATTCAAATTCTATAAGCTCATCATTCCATCGCATACCCTGTGTAGAATTCAAGGGCCTTCCTTTCCAAATTGAGTACTTCATCATCTGCAAAGACTCCATTAACTTAGGAGAGATAGGTCTTCTCCGAGGTGCCATTGTCTCCTTCCCAGATGAGAATACTCTCTCACATGGCACACTTGATGCTTGAATGGGAATGATATCCATTGCAAGCTGAAATATCTGAGGGTACTGATGTTCATGCTCCTAAATATATATTAGCAGTGGTCAACTAACAGATGAAAAATAGACTACCTGCCAGAAAGGCAGGATACCTGTTCCAGAATTAGGATTGCTCAGTTATTGATCTACCTCAAGCTCTAATGAAAGCCTTGGCTGTGCTGACTTTCAAGCTCAGTTGAGACCAAGAATATCTGCTGCACTTGGCTGTGAGGACTTTGTTGGGGCAGGTGGTAAAGGTGGTAAAGGTGCCAAGTCATGGTCATAGGGGTGAAGCTATTTTGAAGAAGATGTCATAGTGTAACTTACTGCTTCAATAAAAATACCTTTAGCTATATCATACTTCCGATGTGATTGATCATGATAGAAGCTTAGTTTGTTTGCAGGATCAATTGCTATATATAATATTAAGTTGGCAATCCAATAAAATATAGAAGTCTCACCCATAGCCACAACATATGCTGGTGTATCCACTAGGTGGGCTTGATATTCCTCTAACATGTCCAAGCCAGGTTGGATAATATGCTCCCACTCAAAATGATCATCTCTGAGATCCTCCCACATGTTAATGAATGCAGAGTAAGCTGGAATTGAGTAACACAGTGTAGGTGTTGTTTCAGCACCCAAAACATCCTGGAATGCATGGGGGACCTAGTGGGTTTGCATTAGTATGATCAAGATTCAATTGTTAGAAGCTATATTATTACTTGAAGAATTTGTTGATAATCTGTTAGTAGATTACAATCTTGTTCACTTAACTGGAATTTGTGTAGCTCCTTGAACTCGTTGTCATGAGTTATGTCCTCAATTGCCTGTATAATGGTTAGCAGAAATAATATCAACATTATGTAAAATTTACATCTTTTAGCTTTAGAACCCTATTGATCATCAGCAGTGTTGATGACCATCTTGTTAGTACATCATGAAGCAGCTGGTAGTCTTGAGTGAAATGTTCTTGAACATATTCAGAGAACTGTTGTTTTTTGATATTACTGTTTCGAACCTGTAAATTGCTGTTAACAACAATAAAACATGGCTGATTAGGATCATTTACAGAATTGACAAAAGAATGGATTGTTGCAATGCAATCCTTGCTATAGTTACTTGGCTCATAATCTTCATAACCTTCAACAGTGTCATCAACAAAATCAAGGTTTGTAATTGCTGCTAATGCCGCCTTGCATGCAAGGTTGACAATGTGAGGAAAACAGCTATCAAAAATGAGTAAAAATTGGATATTTCAGATAGCAATCATGACAATACTCCTACCAAATTCTTCATTTAGCCATGTCAACCTTGATCTTGCATTTACAGAGAAGTATTGTCAAGAAAGTTATCATAGTGTCATTATTTGAAGCATTATCACAGGTAACCCATCCGATCTATTATATGATTATAGGTAGTAAATTTTATGAGTTATTCTACTTACCTTTTCAGTGATGTTCAGGCGATCAGTGATGTACGGAAAACAGTGAGCAAGATGTTCACCAGTATTATGCCCAGGCAGTTTGTGAAATCCAGCAAGGTCTGATCTAAGCTGAAGCTTTTTCTGTGAGCCAGTACCTGTCTTTTCTTCAACAGATTCTATCCAGTGTGCTGTCACAGCCATGAATGATGTCTACTTTGGATCTGTCCATGTATCAGTTGTGAATGAAATTTTGCCAACTGATTTCTATATGGGTTCCAAATGAATATTTTATACCAAATATGAAACTGTAGTTACCTCCATCTCTTCTTGAAGTTGCTTCATATGTTCTTCATATGCTTCTTCAATACAGTTGCACATGGTGGAGCAACTAGGAATATCTGACTCTTTCAGCTCTTCACAAAGAAGCAGAAATATCTTTCTTAGTCTTGGTGACTCAACAACACTGATAGCCTGGGCTAACATTAATTTTGCCAGAAATTGGAAAATATGCACATACTTGGTCATCACCAACAATAAATTCAAGTATTGCTTCCACAAATGCCTCCTTTGAATATTTTGGGCATTCAGACTCCAAGGGTGTATCAGCTGGTTCTTGGTGAAAACTTTTAACTAATGGAATAGCTGCTTTGGCAGTGATTTCAATTTTGAGGTCATCACAGGAAGTAACCCATTGCTCCAAGTGGTCATTATACAGGTACTTTCACAAATTTGAAGTACCTGTTGTATGACTGAAGGTGGAAATTGTATGCATGGGTTTGGACTCATGGATGTGTCTGTAGTACATAAATTGACAAATAAAGGAATCAAAAAACAAACAAAAAAACAAAAAAAGACTTACTGGCAAAGTACACATGAATGCTCCCCATCAACTTCAGTAAAAAATGTCCATACATCTTTAGCACCACATGGTTTTGGCACAGCTTTCTGGGGTTTGCTATGAGGTCCTGCACGTGGAGCTTGTGGACATGAATGGCAGGAATAGAGCGGGGTGAAGAACACAAGGGTGACTGAGAGTCAGAGTGAGACTGAGAGCCAGAGCTTGATTCAAAATCCAAATGGTGCAACCCTTCCTGCAATTCCTCCTCCACATCACCATCTGATAAATTTTCAGGACCAAGTTGCAGAGCAGGATGAACAGGATGAGTTGCTAATTGAGCAGCAGGTTGATGAGTAGGAGAAGGCTGAGGTTTGTTAATAGAGTGACCTACACCTGCATGGTGTTTATGTGGAGTGAATAAAACTGCCACAGATTGCTTATTATGAGAAGCCTCAATGTGACGAGAGGCAAATGTAGATGTGGCAGCTGGAGTTTTGAGTTTAGACTTTGCAGGCTGTGCCTTGGGTTTAGGTGCCCTGGGTTTAGATGCCTTGGGTTTAGCAGGTGTAATTGGTTCCACTGAATCAAGGTAGTATAATATTATTGATTACATACACATACATCAAACATTTTAGCATTTACCTGCTGAGCACACTTAGTTGGTTTGCGAATATGTGGTTGGGGAGCAGATGGTTCTACAAAAATTAGATGTTACATGTATATTATCCAAAATAAATCTGTGATACTACATACCTAGTATATTAGCACCCACAGATGGATTACGAGTATGTGAGGGTCAATTGCCAGTACCTAAATTAAATGGATAATAATGGACATGTTAGAGGTGGAATTCATTGGAACACACCTTGGGCACTGGTGTCTGTAGATTGTGCAGGAACAGCTGGCTTATGAGTGCGGGAATGGGGAGGGGCAGGGGCGGCATCTAACAGGGGTCTAATGCAGGGGATATCTGAATTACGAACACACATACCAGATGATCTGGGATTTGTTAATCCTGAAGATGGAGGCTGTGGGGCTGCCTTATGTGATGTTTGGGTGCAAATTGCACCAGGGTCTGCAATAGTGCTGAATTGTTGCCAGAATGAAGAAATATTGCATGCACTGGGGACATCTTGAGGTGTCGCTTTGGGCACTTGTTGTTCCAAAGTGGAAAATTAGATAAGCAGCCAGAATGAGACATTGCACACATGTTCTGCTGTCTGATGTGGTCCTCCCTGTGGTTGCACAGTAGTACTATTATCCAGATTTGTTTGTGGTTTTTTACAAGGCAGCATAGTGAGTGAGAGAATGGGGAGATGGGTGATAAGAAGAAAGCAACAGCCCCAACGTTTATCTGACAACAGCATCACAGACCATGGTTCATGGAAATGTTTGACAGATCTATTAATACATCAATGCACCTGTTCGTCATTATATAACACAACAACATGGAACTTTGAAGGTATATTTCAAATGATACTACCAGATCAGTAATACACAGGCCACTAAATAGTATCATAAATGGTATGGAACAGTAGTGCAGGAGGAACAAGTAGGTGCAGTGTCATATATGAGAATGAAATGGGGCAGTGCAGCCTTATGGAGTTACTGTGGAATCGTGGACATGTGGTGCACAGGATTTTCATTTGATGATACATTACAAACAGGCTATCAGTATGTAGATACAGGTGATGAGAAAGTGCACCAACATACAAGTTTGTTGTTATTGGTGACAGGTAACTGGATCCCCTGATGGAGATGAAGGATGGGGGGCCAGATGGGCCACATATCTGGATAGCACTGTGAGTTGAAGCACAAGGTGCAGTAGTGATGAAAATTTGCATACCACCATGAAGGACAAGGTGCAGCATTGATGAGCAATGGGCAAAGGACATGTTGGTGGAGATCTGCATGCCACCGTAGAAACAAAGGATGAGAGCACGTTGATGAAAATTTGCATGCCACCACAGAAACGAAGGAGTGGTGAAGGTTTGACAAAGATCTGCATCCCACTGTGGAGGTGGAGGACGAGGGAGGGTGTGTTGGTGGAGGTTTGCATGCCATCATGGAAATGAACAAGAAAGGAAGGGTGTGTTGATGAAGATTTGCATGCCACCACAGAAGCAAAGGACAGAGGCAGCATTGACGCAGATCTTGGCAAAAATCTGCATGCTGCCATGGAAACGAAGGATGAGGGATGGTGCATTGGTGGAGGTTTGCATGCATGCCACCCCAGTAACAAAGGACAAGGGATGGGCGCATTGATGAAGATTTGCATACCACCATGGAAACAAAGGAGGAGGGCAGGGTTGACGAAGATCTGCATCCCACCATGGAGGTGGAGGATGAGGGAGGGTGCATTGATGAAGATTTGCATGCCACCATGGAAACGAAGGATGGAGGCAGTGTTGAGATAGATCTGCATCCCACCATGGAGACAAGGGACAAGGGAGGAGGCATGGTGTTGACAAAAGGTGGGAGGGAAATGTGGTGGAGATAAGGGGCAACAGCATCACAGTGCTATTGGTGTCGCATGTCAGTGGTATGTATGTAGTTAAGCTGGGGAATGGACTCACCAAGCCTTTGGTGTCTTTTGAGGACCAATTGAACCTCTCACATCCCATTTGGAGGGGAGGAGAGGTTCAGCAATTTGTTGTCATCGTTATCAGCAAGTCTAGATAAGAGAGATCAGTAACAATGATAAATGAACCATTACATAATGCTGCAATAGACTTACTCCCCAGGACATAAATGTGCACCAGTGATGGGAAAATTGTTGAATAAGAAGGCAAGAGGTTGTAAAAGAGCATGGATAGCAAAAAGGATGTTGGGAAAACACAGGGGAAGTGGGAAGAAATGACGGAAAAGTGTGGGTGATAAGTTGATCACCACCTATTATTTTTGACCGGCTTAGCTGCTCAGAGCTGCCCAATTTGAAAGCCAAGCCAGGGGAGCCACGAGCTGATTTAGCAGCCCAGCTTGCCCAAAATAGCAGCCCACCCAGATGGCCCATGGCCCCAAGCTGGGCCATTGGTAGTGTTTGAAAGTCCAGTCTGGTCCAGTTTTTTGCCCACCTCAGGGGGCAACCATGGACCAGACCGGTTCATATATTTCGAATATTATATGCAACCGTAGACTGGACTGGTCAGGACCACGTAAGCAATACAATGGTATGCTACGTTAAACACTAAATAGATATTCAAATAATACAAAATGAAATTAAGAAAAAAGAAAACAAGTCCACCTGCAAGCAGGGGCTCACAAGGCTGGACGGTGGTGCTGGGGAAGACACATCAGTAGAAAACCACCCCTTCATCTTGTGTTTCAAGCAAGGGAGGGGTGGGTGTTGCATTGTCACTGTCTCGTGGTCCCTGTTTATCGTCATTGTCATTTGCCATCGTTGTCGTCCCCTGCTTGTTGTTTGCTGTCATTGTTGTTCATCATCGTTGTCATTCACTGTCATTGTCGTTTGCCGTCCTTGTTGTCCCCTGCTTGTCGTTCATCGTCCTTGTTGTCCCCTGCTTGTCATTCCTCGTCATTGTTGTTGCCCCCTACTTGTCGTTCATCATCGTTGTCGTCCTCTGCTTGTCGTTCATCGTTTGTTGTCCTTGTTGTCCCTCATTGTCCTCGTCTTCATTGTCCTCATCTCCTGCACCCACAGTCCACCCCATGAGCAGTGGCTTGTGAGGCTGGAAGTGGGTGCTGTGTCATCAGTGTTATAATGTGTTATAATATTTAAGAAACAAACAAGATAATAATTAGTTACAAGTTCACAACTGAAAGGCAAAGAGTAAAAGATATGTACTTACCTGGGGCACAAGCAACGACAGATGTTGTTTGTGCCCCAGTTGTGGACAAGGCCATTGTTGTTGTGGCCCGTGGGGAGAGAAACCAAGTTGTGAGGCATTGTGGCTGGTGGCAATACAGTACAAATAAATGTAAACATATAAACAAAAGATGTAAACACGTCAAAAACACGTAAATGAGAGTACATGTGACCATGCAAACAGGTGCAAATGGTCAGTGCTATTTAAACAGCTTACCTTTCCCTCTATTCATTCAGGTGCGCCCCAGTTTTTTATCTACAACATATGTAATTAGTATATAAATATATTTATTTGGTACTTTTATAGGGTAGTGGGGTGGATTACATTATTATATTATGTACTGATCTGTACAATAAAAGACCATTTGCAACAGGTTGCAACCAGTCTTTACCTGGTTCATTATTATTTGAAAGATTATGCAACTGGCAACCGGACCAGTCTACAACTGGTGCTGCAGAAGCTGTGAGATGGACCGGACCACGGTTGGGTCCGGTTCGGTTGCCAGTTTTTTTTTGGTCCACGCAACTGGACTTTCAAACACTTGCCATTGGCAACACTAGCTCTGATGCCTATTGCCATCATTGACATCAATCCCTCTCTCACACCTCCACTGCCATCCACATCAACTCCATGACACTGCCACTCCCTCCCTCAACTCTCTCCCATCAATGCAACCATGTCACTACACTCCCATGCCCATTACAAATAGGGTGTAGCATGGGTATGGGTTAACCCACAGTAAAGGGCCCACAGGTTTGACAGGTATGAGTACAGTTGCCAAATGATTTGGTGGTGTCATGGGTATTAACAGTTATTTTAGTCACCAGCTGTGGAAAATGCTGGATATAAATCATCATTTGTAAGTATTTTTGTCACAACTAACAGTTTTTTTAGGTCCTACTCTGGCAGTTCTGAGATGTTGTGAAACGATCATATCCCTGTGTCCACCGAACCAGTGACAATAAAATAGAGGCAAGAGAACTTGAAGCAGGTGCGACAGATACGATCATCAGCGATGCAGGACCAAGATAATAAAGTAAAGAAAGCATGAAACCTCGGAACTACGATACAAGAAAGGTTAAGTAGACACCATGACCCATTGACGAGTAAACGCCAACCTATGCTTACTCGCGCAATCGAACTACCTCTTCACCACCTTCCCCATCCCCATCGCCCTCCTTCACGACCCATACCCCAGGCCTTCCCATCTCCATCCCATTCCCCGTATCCTTCAAGTCACCCCCATCCAACGCCAACGCACTCCTCACTTCCCCATCATCAAAATCCTCCCACCGATCCGGCGGCATCGCAGCATTGAGATACGCCACCAACGCCTGCACGCTCAGCGTATCTGTGTCGTAGTCAAACGTCGTGCCGAAGAGGTAGGTTATTGAGGTGTGGATGAAGATTTTGCTGGGGAAGATAAAAAAGGAGTAGGTCAGATTGGCCAGTGGAGCGAAGGAAGGAGAGAAGGGTTAAGGTAAGGAGACGTACCGTCCAGGGAGAGAATTGAGGTCTGGTCTTCTGTAGACAACAGATTCATCGGACGACGAAGTTATGTCCGATGAGGAATAGACTCTAGGTGCTAGACTCGGAGCAGATGAATAGAAATGAGCGTCCGAGTGGTACGCAGTTGTCTGGACGCTGCTTCCCCGAGAAGACGATGGGTGCAGGCGTCCAGTTGCGCCAGACGAGAGTAGTAAGTGAGGTTTAACGTCGACTTCTACTTCCATTCCCGAATGTTGATGTTGATGTTGATATCGATGCTGGCGGCCAAGTGGAGATCGAGATCGGGGATGAGAATGACACCTGCATGGACCATCACCCGGGCCACGGCGAGGAAAATCTGACCTCTCCACACGTTGATAGTTCTCCAGGTGGTGGTAGTGTTGATAATGAGAATGCGAACGCTGATCATGCACTTTGTCTTGAGAAACGGCACTAGAGCTTCGTTCGATGCGACTGGTCCCTTCGTCCTTGACCATGCAGATTGAAGGTCGGGCTGAATCCCGCTCAGAGCCCGAGCCCGTCCGGTCTTCATCCATCAACAGTCCCCCAGCACCAACATCGGCGATGGGTCTACGTCTGTATCCATGTTGGAAGCTGGCATCCATACTGCTGGAGCTACTACCGGAACTACTACCGGAACTACTACCGCTCGAGCCGAGACCGAGGCTGAAAGTGTGGGGGTGATGGTGATTCTTGCCTCGCATCGCCTCATTCTGCTTCACAGATTGTCGTTGTCTGCAAAATAGGACTCAATCTCTGCCCCGTCACCGGTAGACCAGAAAAAAAAAAAAAAAAAAAAAAAAAAAAAAAAAAAAAGAAAACACACTAACGCTCTAGCCAAACATTTTCTGCGGTGCTGCATCCACGGATAAGAACAGTACGCGCTGTCCCGGCGCAGCTGCACCCACTTGTGGCATACGCTACAGAATACACGGTTAGGCTCGACGGCGGTGATGAGTCGATCCGCACGTAGAGATGCTGCACGCTGCTCGGCGGTGCGGCGCTGAGATCCGGAGTTGAGGATCGGGAAGAGGGGAAAAGCCGAGTTGGGGGTAGTCGTTAACGTGGGGTTGAGGTTAGAGTTAGGCGGGTTGGATGGTTCGGATGACATGGCGGAAGGGTTGGACGGGATGGGGCTGGGCTGGTAGACCTTGGGTGGACTTGCTAGAGGGGTAGGACGGGGATCGCAGAGTATAAAAGGAAAGAGCATGGGGGAGCGCTGTGGAGAATTAAAGCAGGGTTTGAGAGCGGGTAAGATGAGCCTGGGAGGTGCTGTTGGATTGACGGTAACGGTTGGGAAGGAGGTGGATGTCCCGGACTGAAGAGGGGTGGGAGTGGGAGCGGCGAGTAGTTTGGGGTCAATCACCCGAGGACGGGCCCTAAAATGGTAATGGCTTCAGATAGTAGACAAGACGTGGGCATAACAGTAAAGACTTACGAAACACTGGCCTTCTGGCAGATCGAACGATGTTGGAGCCATTTATCAACCGCCTCCGCGTGCTGGTCTGGATCTACAACAATCCAGGCATCGCAAATGGCGCAAAGAATACCCTTGGCGTCAAACTTGCGTACACCCGGATCTTTAGTAAACAACTGATCGCGTTGTTCCCGTGTATGTACGTTCCTAGTAGAATAAACCGATAAACGGATAAATCGGCGAATGTAAGAGGGTTTTTTCACAAACGTTTTTCTGGCTAAACAGCCCTTACGGTGGGCCTCCCACGGGATGGAGCAGTACGTCGAGTTAGGGCGCAGCCTAATCCATTTGTCGCAAGAGGCACACAAGGCGCGGTAGGCGTCGAATTGTGCGACGTAGGGGTCGTCACGCAAATATGCTATCCGCTCCGCCTCTGAACGCTTTACACGGCGGCGCTTAACAAGGGTGACAGGGAGAGTGGTAGTCGTCCTCTCGGGTACATAAATCAGGGGATTAGCCACGGGGGTCACAGTCTGGGTGGTCGAAGGGAGGATGCTTCAACAACAAAAGTTATGAGTTATAAATAACTGTAAACTGTGGCGGAGACTTGCCATGTTTCTCGGTGATGATTCCAGTGACTAAGCGTGAATTCCCCAGTCACTCCATTCCGGAATGAAACCATGGTTCCACAGACATCGCACACGATGAGGCCTGATGCGTACTCGCCCTTGGGTATGCTAGCGCCGGGGGGAAGATCATTCTCTTGGGCGGTTGCGGTATCGACTGCTGTGTCCTCTGAGCGTTGTTTACGTTTGAGAGGACGACTTGGAAAGAAAGAAAAGTTAGCATCTGACATACACGAGAGAGTCGACATACACATACATAGTATTTTGATTCAGAGATGGTGGTGGACTCTGCGACATATCGAGGTCTAGACTAGGGAGGTCGATTCAAGGGGGAAATGATACAGAGAAAGCGTAGCGCCGCTTTTAGCATGTCGAGGCTTTCGGAGCCTAATCATATTCTCAAGGATTCTATTTAATGGACTAATTGACAATTGTCGAAATAAATCAGCGGAATAGGCTTTTGGACGACGAGAAACGGTCGATCGACGAGGAAGAGAAAAAATTTGGTTGTCACGGTTACATGACTCGACCGAGGACCATTGAATAACTGTCAATGTCATCCACAACTTCGCACATGGGCTTGCGATTCTAATTCTCTAGTTCTCTAGATGGATATATGTGGCTCGAATGCGCAATCTCGAGCTCAGTGACCATTTAGCACAAGCCGCGGAACTTGCCTGCGGATGGTAAACCAGTAACTTCGCAGAACTCAACATTGCCATCAGGAATTACAAAATCTCGGGAAACGGATCGTATGTTTGACACCTCCCAATAAAATCTGCTCCAGCTCTCGTTTCAACGATTGCTTTGTTCTCATCTGCACAACATTTTCTCTTGCAAAGACAATTCTGCAGTGCCCTATCTCCGGCGGCATTTGGCTTCTCTTGTTGTGCCAGGCCATCGGTACCGTGTACAGCAAAATCTCTGATCTCAAACTAGGATCCTTCTCAGAAGCACGCCTTCTTTATCTTAATCCAGGGGTATATGTCGTTGGCTGACTCGGATCACTGGCAGCCTCTATTCTTGCAGCCTCGTTTTTTATCCATATGCATTCTGCAACCTGATCATGGTCGTGGTACGCAAGATTCACAATCACTCTTCAACTTCCTTCGTCTTCATTCGGTGTACATCTAGATTGTGAGATACGGTGCAGTACACGAAGAGAAACAAGATCGAACCACTTTATTTCGACTCCGAGGACCAAATCGATATCATCCATAGTAAGCAAGTCGAACTCCCTAGTTTTTACATTCAGTGTCCGAGATTCAACAGTAATCGAGCAAAATCACAAGTAACTATATGACCATGTACCACAACTGTTAACGATTTTTGATCCGCCTCTACTAGATATTTCCATGAAGACACGCAGTCTAGGATAGTAAGTACGTGGAGATTACATAGAACAATAGGTAAAGAACAACTGATGACTCCACCCGCCACGTAATTCGGACGAGATCTCTCCGACCATAGATCGATTGTGGAAGACGCATTTTCGCGTCTTCTCATGATGATCTATCAAAACCCGCAGATGCCAGGATACTGAAAAAGTGAAATGCATTTACCTCGTAAGAAGCATTTAACTCTCAATCTGTCGCTTGACTGTTATGCCAGAAGTTCAGCCTGAGATTGCCGGGTGACGGCGGACAAATTAATGACCTTTTTTTGGGTAACGACAATCGTATGGCTTTATTTCACTCGAGACAACGTCCTGGACATGTCCCAAGCTTTCGAACTTGAATGTGTGATGCGCAAGATGCGGATTGGAGCGGAATGAGACGCGACGAGGTAAGTATTGAATAAACTTGATCATATATGGTAAAGCACCTTTGATCCCTGAACCACAACGACGAAACTATGGCCTTGTTTAGTCAAAGTCCACCCGGGACCGTTATCTCAGGTATGAAAAAAATTCACGTCGCCTGGGGACGCTCCTTTCAAGTCAAATAGCCCTCCTATGCTTCCTCGAGTTGAAATTTGAAACTTGACTGGCTTCGCCTCAAAACGTTCGCTCCACGAATCCTACATATTCCACCATTCATCTTGCCGTAGTCTTCACGGATTCCCCAAGAAATCATGGACACCATCATCGGGGATCACAACCAAACTCTACAACTTTGTGCCAGGGTCTCCTGTTCGTTCCCAGATTAGTTCCTTCAACCTGCCCGCAGGATCCTCTTCTCTGGAGTCCACCTTCATTGCGGTCCTGAGCAAACCAAGAGACTATATGATCTACTCATTGCAAAGACCAGAGATACCACGTTGGATTCGCAAACTGAATATATTAATCGACCCCTCAGATGCTCACAGAAATTGTATGCAGCCGGACTCGGACGAACAACTTGGAAGTCCGCAGGCGTACTCAAGATGGTGCCCAGTCACCAGGTCTTCTCTGGAGGTCCTGGTTATCGGCCTCCCATATTGCAATCGTACTGTTACACTTGGTTTAGTAAGAAGGTGGAAAAATTTGGACGCCATCCTGACTCCGTCACTCCGCTTCCAAAACTGCAGCAGGTGATTGTCTATTTGGGTTTATGTGACAGGCTCGGAGATAAGTCACCAGTGGCCTGTTGGAGCAGGGGCATGTAATGAAGTACTACTTGCGGCTCTTAGCAGCTAGGGAGTTTCGACCTATACGTCAAGTTTTGAGGACGAATAGGTTAGTATAAATGGGTTGGATACACTAGCTACCTGATTACATCCACACCTGTCATTTTAATTATGCAATTCAATTGGATACATTGGAGGACCCGACCAATCCAAGCTGCCGTCTTCCACGATATTTCAAACCACCCCATACTCGCCCTGTTCAAGGAACGGGCAAAGGTGCTTGATAATGACATCCAAACCCGCCAGCCACTGATTCAGATGTGCCTCCAGCTCCTCAACTGAACATCCTTGAGCCATGCGTCTGTAGAACTCAGCCATGTTTGGGGCAGCCCTTAAAGCTACCTGAGATACATGAAGTTCAGCGTTGATGGATACGTAGTAAGGTTGGAGGTTAGATGAGAATGTGGTCTCGTCTGCGCAATTAGGAATATGGGAGCATAAAGTGGAAGTGGTACTTACAGCAACGGGAGCGTGCATAAGGAACGTAAAGTGGGGCCTGAGAACCACGTCGTACGATTCCTTGAAACACTCGCGCATCTCTGTAGATCGGTCGGTTTGCAATTTGTGGAGCCCCTTGTAGGCAAACAGTAAACCTCTACTACCAACGGTGTTAGGCCGACAGAAGTTTGGAATGACCAGCATATAAAATAGGAAACACTTGGCGATGCGTGGAACTACTTGCCTTGTGAGGTGGACCAAGCAATACGTCCCATATTTATGGCACTCGCGCGATTCGTTCCGAACGAGGTTCTCTAGCGTGTCTGAAATATCGGAGGTTGTCTCGAAACGTTTGCGGATACCCTGTAGAAACAGAGAGAACGAGTGATCAGGCCTCAGGAATGCATCAGATATTCATGGGGAACGTTAGAGATAGGTGGATTCAAACATTTGTGTACTTTCTGTATTCGTATTGAACGAACCCGAACACGGCGGAGCCCATGAAATCTGGGGGAATATAAACGTTTAGTACCTGCATATGTCCCAACATATATGCTCACCAAAAAGTTGAGTAAAACCATCACATGCTTCAAGAAAGCACCGCGTG
The DNA here is from genome assembly GCA_003313805.1 of Tricholoma flavovirens. Lineage (NCBI taxonomy): Eukaryota > Fungi > Basidiomycota > Agaricomycetes > Agaricales > Tricholomataceae > Tricholoma > Tricholoma flavovirens. Next base: position 16,203 of record QLOK01005668.1, read on the forward strand.
TCTACGCCATTTTCTGAAATTGGAACGTCCACGAATGACTAGAAAACCAGGCGAATCGAGAAGTGTTGATAGGAGACGCTTTCCGCTGGGACGGGCAACTTACACGTATAATTTCGAAGAACGGCGCCGGCGACATGGTGGTAGCGTTACCTGAGCTTCGAATTGCAAAAAAGTGACAGTTTGCCTCGAAGACAACATATTAACTACTTACGTATTGAAATTAACCCTGGATCTCCTAACTGTGATGCCAATAACGGGGCTATTTAAATTTTAACAGATCAATCTGGTATCCGAACAAGGGCTCGGCAAGTTGGCGAGAGCGTATAATACGCGAGATGAGGGCCGAAACCGAACCCTGACTCTACGAGGCCGTCAACATCTTTTTGTAAAGAGATATTATATTGAAAAAAGTGGGAACAAGCTCGAGGCACATAACTTAGGATTCTAATGAACCAGCCCCCTTTCCACCGCTCTCACACCTTTCCGTACCCGCCCTGTTCAAGGAATGCACTCAGATGTTTCACAAGAGCGTCGAGACCGACGAGCCATCTCGCTAATTCGGCATCCAGTTTTTCAATAGAACTGCCTTGGGAGATGCGTGCGTAAAAATCAGGTCGATGTGGAACCGCGCGTAGAGCTACCTGTAATGATTGTTCATATCAACGCTCGCATAGCGATAAAATCTGGTGAAACGAAAAAGAAGGTTGCACGGGTGTACCGCCCCTGAAGGCGAGTGGAGGGATACCGCCAAGGCCGTCCGTAGAGAAAGAGATAATATCGTGTGGCAACTAACACTTACATAGACCACAGAACGGATGAGGAACGAGTGGTGATGCCTGAGTACAGTATCGTATGAACGCTGGAAGCAAACATGCAGCTCGGCAGATCTGTCACTTTGTACGTTTTGGAGCGCATGGCAGGTGAATGACAGGCCCCTGGTGGAGTTTAGAAACAACAGTAATGTAAATCAGATGAGAAGATGAGTAAAACATGCGCCATCCCCCTGAAAACGTACCTCACAAGGCGGACAAGACAAGGGGTTCCGTGCTTCTGTTGCTCCCGTGATTCGGCGCGGACTAGATCCTCGATCGTGCCGGAAGCATCGGGCTTGGTTTCATAACGTTTGCGAACTCCCTATAGAGATTGTGTAAGGAAGGGATTATTTAATAGCAGAGGGATAATGAACACAAACACTTATATTGCTTCGTATGTCAGATTGTACAAACCCAAAGACACCCGAGCCCAGTAAATCTTATGAGAAGACGTCAATTTTCAGTTGCGTTGAGTGAGTTGAAACGGAGTTCCTCACCAAACAATTGGACTAATCCGTCTGAAGCCTCTAAAAACAACTGGGTATCTACACCAGCATTCAAGATGGGAACGTCCGCAAAAGACTAAATGAGTAAAGCCAAAACCAAGTCAGGGCACTTGAGCTAGCGTGTCACAATGCATGAGCAGATGTTTACCTTGACAGTCTCAAAGTACGGGGCCATGACGGTTGAGTTCAAGCCTCAATGAACCACGTTGAGAGCATGCCTTGTAGACAAGGAGTGAAACAACTCTTAAGTTTGACGGCCGTGGCCGCTGCCGTGGTCACGGTGAAACCGTAGCAATCTATCACGAGGTTAGCTAACGTAATCCAACATTTCACAAGTAAGTTTAACCCAAATGATCATGCGTTGTATACGACAACAAAGTTTTGAAATTTGAAGGGAAACAATTATATGTACCCAGCCGCGGTGGCTCAATCGGAATCTTGGAGGTTGCCACATATCGTGTTTCTGTGCATTGGAGTATTCAGTTATAGTAAAATGGACTCATACCTTTATGATCCACTTCTCCTCGTAAGTTCGAGTTGTGGTGTGCAGAATTTCCTGGAAATGGCTGTGCCAAGCTGTGTCTGCTGGTCGGCATGTTCCGATTAAATGTCCCAATCCGGCTAATACATCCCGCAGTGCCACACGAGCACCTCATCATCCCCCGTCGTCGAACACGACGTTCAACAGGACTCCTCCCTCTAACAACCCGCCAAAGACAAATACTTGACAGATAAGTATGTCTGCGGCAGGCCTCTCCCGACGTCGCGTTCCAACGCCCTCCTCTTCCACGCTGGGAGGTTCAACTGAAGACTATGAACGACCTGCGTCACGAAATAGCCAGCAGCCTCAGTCAAATGGGACGTCTAACCACCACGCTGGATCTGCCTTTGAGGGAGGTGGAAAGATAGCCTATGATCCTAGAGATTTGGAGTTGGACGGCGGTGAGGAGGCGCGTGTGGGAGGTAAAATGCCGCGGCTGACTATCATGGAGGAGGTGCTACTTTTAGGCCTCAAGGATAAACAGGTGCGTGCAATTGCTCATAATCTCTGTGATTCCTTTCGTTAACTTGTAGGTTGTGGCTGGGCGCTATTTAGGGATACCTATCATTTTGGAATGACAATATCTCGTATGCATTACGAGGGTGTATCCTCATCGAACTGGCCCTTCGTCGGCGAATTGCTCTGGTGAAAGACCCGAACCGTCGGAGATATCCTGTGGCAGACAGGCTAGTAGAGGTTATAGACAACCGACAAACTGGCGAAACTATTCTGGACGAGGCGCTCAAAATGATGAAGACCCAAGAATCAGGAAGAATGGGCATCAATAGCTGGATTGACTTGCTAAGCGGTGAGTTCGCGTTTATGGCCTCCACCTCATTTTCTATCCCATGGGTTGCGTCTGTCGAATGAGATATTCTGACACGCCGAGTTACCTGCGCTCTGAGTTTTCACTTTTCTTCAATCTCTGAAACTCAATCTTATCGATTTCAGGGGAAACATGGAATGTCATGAAGATAGGATTTCAATTAAAACAAGTCCGGGAACGCCTTGCCAAAGGCCTAGTCGATAAAGGCGTCCTACGCACCGAAAAACGCAACTTTCTACTCTTCGACATGGCCACCCACCCTGTGGCAGACGTCCGCACGAAGGAGTCCGTCGTCTCGCGGGTGGTCGCCCTCCTCAAATCCACAACGGCCAGCGTGCCGCCAAGTGCGCTAGACAAGGAAGGGACGCAGTGTCGGGTGCTTAGAGCAGTATGTCTCGCATGTGCGGCCTATGCAGCAAGCGTGCTGGATAATGCTTTTGGACGGTTGACCTACGAGGATAGAGAGGTGGCCTTTGGGAGGTGCGATGAAATTTTGAGCGAATTTGCGACGTGGCCGTTTGGAAGCGGGGGTAGCGACGGATCTGCGGTTGGGACACGGCGGAGGGCAAGCCATGCGCATAATGTGAGGGTGGCGAGTGGTAGCGGTGAGGTCACTGGACGCGAGGCGATAATGGGGCTAGTGCAGGAAGTTCGGAAAGAGAGTCTCGGCGAGGAGGATTTAGGATTCGAACTCGTTGCGGGGGTGTTAGAGGTTTTGTCCAAGTTGGATTCATTGCTCTGATGATATGCTGAATTACGTTTCGTATTCGTTATGGACGCCGCTTCGCTGCGGGTAAATTCGCATGCATTCTGAATCGCCGACTCGTAACACACTTGTTGACTGGCAGGAAGCCGTCAAGCTTCCGATCCACGTACCGAGTCTACTACCGACCTGGCACACGACGGACTACATGTGTAAATGATCGGATCTCATCAAAGACATGTCAAAATTCAGCACAACGCAACAAATGAGGATATAAGGCTGAAATTAGTCGCAAACCCGATGTTCCTGGAACACAAAAGGAATATGTATGGCATGTCGGATATGTGGCTAATAGGTGCACTGCGCATTCCCCTTAACGACAGTAAAGCCGGACTGGGACAGATCAGTTATATCGCTATAAGCTATATATCTTACAGAGCTTAAATTGGGGTGCCATAACGTTGATCACGGATCAGAATCAGAAACAAAACGGTTCGCTGCACCACAATATTTGACTAGAAAAATAGTCCAAAGAATAAACTCTCTTTGGTCACCCACCATCATGTTCCTCCCTAAGCATTAATGCCGCAAACGTCTTCCATAGTTCCAGAACCAGTTGACAGGAATTCCCCGCTCTTTTATCTGAGGTAGACGCAAGCCGCATCGTGATGTCAAGCCCTACATAATTCAAGCTTGATGTCAACCCGGATACGGTATTACGAACGTCTCGTAACGCAGGACCCCGACCTTATTCAAGATCGTCCACCGCCAACCGGACGCAAGGGGTAGAAGCGCATCGCTCAAGTCAGCGTCGCGGTAGCCTTCGATCTCAACGATGATAGTTAGTTCATCTCCTAATGGAACACAGCCACCACTTCCGAATCAACATCCGGAGTCCGAGTCCCGTCCGACGGAACTTGAACTTCTATGCATACCATCTTCTAAATCACATCTGCACCATGTCCACTGTTCGTGTCATTCGAAAAATTCCCCACCCTCCAATTCCATGCCTGAAATCAATTATGGTGTTTTAACCATCCGACACGAAGAGCCCCAGACGCCACAAATCTACAACGCTCTAAGGAGGAACATCTCCCAACTTTTGTCATCACCGATTGATTCTTACAACATGGCTTACACGCAGCCACAAGCAAGCACCATAGAGGTTTACCTCCAGCACAAATGGAATGACCGCACGAGGTTGACAGTATGTCTCGCACCTCTATCCAACACCTGTTCACTTAATTTCCCACTTATAGGTGGCAAAGACCACCATTTCCAGCTTCGAGGAAAGGCTGCGAATCGTCGAGGAGGCAATGAACGTAAACAACAAGAGGAGAGTAAATGACGAGAGGATGAAAGCAAATGAGGAGAGGATGAATGCAAGTGACGAGAGGATGAAAGCAAATGAAGAGATGATTCTACAGTGGGAGACATGTGACAGGTTGGCCCAAGACTGAAAAGGGCCATCAACAGTTCCTCACATTTTCAGCCAATGGTGGATCTATTGGAATGCTGTCCTCTCGCATATTTTCCCAATGTTACCTGCAGCATTAGCTCTTCTGACTGAACGAGAAAAGGCCGATCTCCTATCTCGACCAGAACTTCCACTCAGTATTAGTAAAGCTGCAGAGGCCTTATGGAACTCAGAATATTAGTCACTTATCGACCTGATGTTAATATTCTTCCACGTGCAACCAAAGGCCTGGAACAGCATGCAACACCCCCGACCTTCCACAGCTTTCGCCCGTTCACATGTTGATTCCAATTTCGTGTTAGCGCCGGAGCAAGATGTCCTACTTAGATCCATTATCGAAGACGCGAGGGTAGAGAGTGAGTACCACTCTTTGATCACAACACCACAGTCGACACTGTTGGCTAGCAGCGTTGCAGGCAGCTGACAGAGGGAAATTGATGAAGCAGGCATTGTTGGGAATAAACAGAGAAGAGAGGAACAATAGAATGGTTTACACAAGTGTCGTATTATGGTACTTAGTGTGGAGAAGTAATTCACAGAGTAGTTTTGTACCTTAAATTCTAGATATTATTGGTCAACACTGGGATCGTTGGGTGATATCATCTGCGCCATGTCCTGTGGCGGCGCTGAAACTTGAAGTAAGGATCCGAGCTTGCGATAGAGCTTATCACTGAACTAGCGCTAGCACACTCGTTAAGGTCGACGTGGCGCTTGAAGAGTACTGAAGAACGTACCATAAGAGTACGTGATACTTCGGTTTACTATTGCAAGCTCATGGAGAGTAGCTGGTGGAAGACTACTTAGCATGTTCGTCGATGTCAGTGAGATCCACCTTTTTTGAGTTTTGTTGTGATTGTATTTATGCTCACCGTGCATCTGGTCTGGGGAGGAAAAATTCAGGCACAGGTGTGCCAGCAAACTGGCTGTGCAGAAACTGTGTGTCCATGCAGATCCATCATGATCAACGTCGAACGAGACAGAACGAGACAAGCCTGAGGCAGTATACAACGTGACCAATGTCAGGGACAAGATAGGAGCCTGCAAGCCAGACGTGTGAGTTCAGGAAAACAGTGGATGAATTTGGAAATCTGGCAGAGTTTGACATTGCTTAGCCATTGAGATGGAAAGAAAAGGTTTTTAAGAAGGAAATTTACGACTGGGAGAGTGGGCCTCGTTCCATCAGATTCAAAGTTTACAACGCCTTCGGAGTGGGACTAGTACTATCTTCCGGGAAGCCCTCCGAACGTAATGACGTACTATCGATATATCACCCATAAGCTCGACAAAAATGGGTTGAAGTCAAAATCTCGGGAAGTCATCAGTATCATTATGACATGCACGTATGATTGCGAAGGAACTCAGGCTGTGCACAAGTTCGGCGTGCCTTGTTCAATTTATCAGTACCGAATCTCAGGCTGCAATACTAGACGCCGTCCAACTGTGAACTGATTCATCACTCATCCACATATCATTAAGAGTTCGGAAATATGTGGTACGGTGGGAAGAGTGCACCTCTAGGAGAAGGAGGAAGCCTGAGTCCATAAGGCTTAATCGGAACGGTCACGGTAGTGGCAAGACACATGTGACGGCCAGTATGATCACGATGTCACACACGAACCACCGACTCCCAGGCCTCTTTGCATCGTTATGTTATACGCTGTAAGTCAAAATTATCTTGTGTGTGTACAGTATGACTCACTTGTGGATAGATATCGACTAAGGTAAGCGATTCCATGACATTGCCGCAGACTTCCTAAATCTCTGTCGAGCGAGTGAACTAGATTGTTCAAGTTAGCTTCATTTGATTACAGTCGCGGACAAACAAAGTCAACAAAAAAATTCGATCATAGATCTACAAGTCACAATACAATATATGGCTCGTTTTATCATGGGAACATCATAATAGGCATCATTTGAGTTGATTTTCACGAGCCGATTTGCCTCAAATCAAGGTACAGAAAAATATACTCTCAAAAATTTGGCAAACCCCCCAAAAAATCAGAAAAATCACGAAAAATAGCGCAATCGACACTATTTTTCAAGCCGAATATGATTCCGACAAGAAAATAAAATTCTAACGATCGGTTGCGCCAGAATATATTATACAAACACAACAAAACAAACAAACTTCCACCTTACTGCACAGTGAGCTCATCAAAATGGTAATATGACATCACAAAAGGCAAAAGAGAAACATCAGTGGGCTAAAGAATCAACCCAGACCCATTCCTGAGCCATCTTCTACTGATCCCTTCGTGGTTGAGCCATGTTTCGAGTCCAACACTGCAGAACAGGTCAGCGCTGACCTCGAGGACAATCTATGCAGGAAGGAGAAGGAGACTCAGAGAGTGGGATCGAGGATTGGGGTATGCTGCAAGGGCTCAAAGACAAAGGTCTATTCATCAGGTTGATGAATCTTGCTGTTGATAGTGGGGATGATCCAAGGGATGAGGACTGTGTTCCAGAGCATCTGAGGAGGAAGAAACAGAGACAAGGTTGGTCAGTTTGCTACACATTCTGAAATAAACTCACCTGCTGATAGGGCAACCATCTCAATACATGAAAGGCCCAGATGTGGGAAGCAAGTCTTTACGGACACGATATTGTTATCACAAACTCTTAGCGGACCAGAAAACACTGGATGCATTCAGCTTTTCAATGTCAAGCACTGGCCCAACAGCACCCCAGCCTCCATCTGCAGATATCACTTTGCAAACATCTTCTCCAATGCCATCTGAGTTGCCCTTCACTCCGAGCGCTGTTAAAGCAGAGGAGCCAGCAACTCTTTCG
>QLOK01005694.1:8911-21914 GCA_003313805.1 Tricholoma flavovirens
CAAACTGCTCAAGGAGACAGACTTGATCATCTGGGATGAGGCCCCTATGCAGCATCGTCACATACATGAAGCCATTGACCGCTCACTGAGGGACATCTGTGAATCCAATCAGCCATTCGGTGGCATTTCACTTATTTTTGGAGGCGATAATTATTGAGATAAACAATAAAACACGCGTGCCGGAGGCACGATTCTTAACCTTGTCTGTAGTTAAATGAACATAATTAGACAAGAAATGGGTGAGATACAGTAGCTTACAAAATGGTTACAATGTTTTGCATATTTGTATAGATTAGTCTGTAAAATAGTAAATAAAATTTCAGAATTCTTAAAAGTATTATGGAGCATACCTTAATATCACAAGGGGTTCCCTGAAAAGTCTCAGGGTCATGTGACATCATTTTACAAGTTAAATAAACCATTTAATTCACTCACTCATTATAACAGTTTTGTTGCACTGATGTTTTGGATATAAATTAGTACTTGGTATAGCCTCCTTTTGCTCTAACTACTGCTGCAAGTATTCTAGGTAGGCTTTCAATCAATTTCTGATATTTCTCCTTTGGAATCTCCTCCCATTCCTTCTGAACCCTCTCCCAAAGCTCTCCAACACTGTTAGCAGGCTCCTCATATTTTCCAAGCCTTTTTTTGAGGTGATTCCATAGATGTTCTATAGGATTCAGGTCAGGAGACTGTGCAGGCCACTTGAGGACAGTAATATCATTGTCCTCAAACCATTTCTTGGCCTTCTTACTGGTATGCTTGGGGTCATTATCCTGTTGACAGATAACATCATCAGTAGTTTTACCCCAATACTCCAGTGTTTTCTGAAGTTCATCCTCCATTATGCTGACATAAAGGTCAGCATCCATCCTTCCTTCAATCCTGGTAGCATATCCAATACCATCCCATCCCATGCACCCCCACATCATCAAATTTCCACCTCCAAACTTGACTGTTCCCTCAACCAATCTATCACTCAGACCTTCATCACTATCTTTCCACACATATTTCCTTCCATCTGACCCCAATCGGTTAATTTTAGAATCATCTGACCATATTATCCTTTTCCAATCCTCCAGTGTCCACTCAGCATGCCTCTCAGCAAACTCCAGTTGTGCACGGCGGTTGTGAGGCTTGAGTAGGGGGTGTTTTCGCTTGACTACAGGTTTCATGCCTCATTTCTTGAGGTGGCGACAAAGTGTTTGGGAAGAGAAGGGGGTATTGGTGATATCCTGGAGTGTATGTGCTGCTTCAGTGGCATTCTCCACCTTTCCCATATGAATAATCTGCCTGGCATAGTCAACATCGGCAGTAGTAAGCTTAGTAGGTCGACCAACAGATGACTTTGGTTGGTCAGAATGGTGCTCAGAGCGAATGCGACTAATAGTAGCAGTGCTGAGACCAGTTTGATGAGCAATTGGGCGCACTGAAAGGCCAGCATCAAGAAGTTCAAGAACATGAAGTGTTTGAGCAGAAGAGAGCTTGCGCATGATTGGTGGGGGGTTGGAATGAGATGCCAACTGGTGGAGAGCTCTTATATATACCTAGTCACATGATATTGTTTGTAACTGTTTATAATAATCAACAAAATCATGTGATTTGCCCATATTTCTGACTAAAAAATCAGTGCAACAAAACTGTTACAATGAGTGACTGAATTAAATGGTTTATTTAACTTATGAAATAATGTCACATGACCCTGAGACCTTTCAGGCAACCTCTTGTGATATTGAGGTATGCTCCATAATATTTTTAAGAATTCTGAAATTTTATTTCCTATTTTACAGACTGATCTATACAAATATGCAAAACATTGTAACAGTTTTGTAAGCTACTGTACAAGATGTTGATTGTAGATGTGCTAAAAAAAGCCCACCTAAAGTGATCACAAGTATTTTGATGATTCAACAAACAAATATAATAACCTTTGTCAGCACAGTGTAAAGTGCCCAAGATACATACCCTCTCACAGGTTAAATTAACTCAATTGAGTAAAAACTTGCTCTGATAGTCTTTTTGAATTTCTTCATCTATAAACAAATTATGCCAAACATCTGTAAACATCTCTTAATGATAGACCAACATTTTCATTTGCAAGTTGAATTATGCAAATTGCATGAAAACTGAAGGAGATACAGTATTTTGATGATTTAACAAACAAATATAAGCAGAATTTGTCAGCACAATGTCAAGTGCCCAAGTTACATACCCTTCCACAAGTTAAATATACTTGATTGGGTAAAAACTGGCTCTGATATTGTCTTTTTGATCTTTTTGATCTATCTGCAAACAATGCCAAATACTAGTAAATATTTTGAAATGATAGACCAACATTATACTTTTCATTTGCAAGTTAAATGGTGCAAATTGAATGAAAACTAACGGAGATATTATATTGAGCCATAACAACAATGCAAAACAATGCCAAATACTCTCCCAATGATTCTCCAATAATGTACTTTCCAGCAGGGCTGCCGCAGGAGCCATGCACCAGATCTCAACCTCACATGCATCCATTATATCAGGTAGACCTGTAATGACAGCCCCACATGTAACAGCTATAAACTACATTTTATGTATGAAAAGGACATAATAGCCTGAAGTTAAGAGAATAGCCCTGTGCAAATCCTGTGCAGTACAGCAATGAGAGACCGGTGGGTATTGATCCAGATGTCTGCTATGTCACAATTGTTACTAGTGATGTGCAGGCCCAGCTTGGCCTGAAAAAATCATAGGCCAGGCCAAAGTCATTGGCTTTGGCTTGGCTCAGGCCCTGCAGGCCATGATGTATTTTGAAGCATAAAAGGGCATAAAGTAATTCTACAAACTTTTGTCAAGGAACAAGCTGGAACAAGATCTAGGGATAAACAAATAGGCTTGCCTTTGGATGTCCCATTCTGATTTTTTCACTTGACAATCATAGATCAATCAGGAATGAAGTATCATGACTAAAATGGTTAGGGTCACTTGGAGTTTTGTTGGATATTTTCTGTTACATGTAGGCCAGGGCTTCAAGGCCTGGCTCAGGCTTCACAAAACTCAAGCTGGGCCCAAGCCTACCTCAAGCCCAGTGTATGGCCTGGCTTGGCCCAGCCTCCAGGGGCCTGGCTTTGAGGACCTTGCAGCTTCAGGCCAGGCCCACACATCACTAATTGTTACACTTACTTATGTCAATTGAGTTAAGGTGATCAGATGACTAAGCAGCCATCATGGCCACCTTGGCTATTTGGTGTCAGGGTCTGATGCCAAACAATGCTGGTCCGTGCTTCCTCAGTACACATCATGTTGTGAGATGGCAGCCTGTAGTTGTTGAGATATGATGGTATGAAGGTGTGTAACATGCCAAGTATGTTTAGATACGCTGAAAGCTGTGAATGAGTTCATGTGGTGACAGAGCACAAGAATAGGCGCACAGAATGGAATGATCTATTTTAAGTTTAACCTCAGCTTTTATACTACCCATAATGTCTAACATTACGCCTCCACTTGTCACTGCATGGACCACATCCTCAACACTCCCCTCAAGTGGAGGATACACCGAGAGTATCACAGTGGTGTTCGAAAGGTTGCCATGGTAACACTTTAGTGAGTACGTCAGCGGTCATTTTGCCTGTGGGACAGTATTTGGTTTGAATAGTTGCAGTTTTGATTTGGTCATGGATAAAGTGATGCTTTATGTTGAAATGCTTGGTATGTTTATGATAACATGGGTTTTCAGCGATTGCTAATGAGCTTAAGTTGTTGCCACGTACCAAAGTCAGTTCCAGTTTGGTATATCCCAACTCTGAATACACACTTCGTAGCCATAAGGCATTGTGTGCTGCATCCAACATACAGATGTACTCAGCTTCAGTTGATGATAAGGAGACCATATTCTGTTTCTTGGATCCCCAAGTAATCGCACCTCCAGCTTTCATGAAAGTATACACAGATATTGAAGTATGATCGTGGTAATTGGTGAAGCTGGCATCTGAGTATCCATGGACATAATCATTGGGATCCTCAGTTGTCAAGTAAGTGATCCCATAATTTCTTGTCCCTTTGAGATATTGCATGATCCACTTAGCAGCATTCCAGTGTGACAAAGTGGGATTTGCATTGAAGGAAGCCAGCCTATTCAAGGCATACGCTATATCTGGCCTCATGGCTACAGTTTCATACACCAAGGAGCCAATGAGGGATGCATAATTATTACTTCAGTTTCCAGCCTCTGTTTCCCCAGGCTCGAGTACAATGCTCAAATCCATTGGGGTTTTGACAGGATTAATACCTTCCATCCCATATTTCTTAAGGATGGCATTAATGTACATCGACTGTTTAATAGTGATCGATTTCTTCTTTCTATCTCAACTAATTTTGATGCCAACTATTTTGTTAGGTTCTCCGAGGTCAGATACCTCAAATATGTCGCAGATTTCGCATTTGAGGTTCATCATGGATTCCAGAGTGATTGTGAAGACTAATAAGTCATCAACCCACACAGTTATTATCTGTGTGCCATTTGGTCCCCTTTGAATGTATACACACAGGTCAGAATATAAATTTCTGAATCCATGACTGGTAAGTTTCTCATTGAGTTGGATATTCCACTCACTTCCTGACTGTTTGAGTCTGTAGAGTGTTTTAATCAATTCACATACACTCATAGTACCATCAGTGAATCCTTCCAGTTGCTCCATATAGATTTTCTCCTTCAGGATTCCATTAAGGTGCGCGCCTTTAACATCCATGTGACATATTTCCCAATCTTTGACAGCAGCCAATGCAAGTATTGCTTGTAGGGATTCCAATTGCACAACTGGTGAGAACACATCAACATAATCCATTCCTGGTATTTGGGAATAGCCTTTGGCCACTAATCTGGCCTTATATTTTGTTAGCATGCCTTCCTTATTGTATTTCTTTTGGAATACCCATTTATTCTTAATGGGAATATGGTCATCTGGAGGATCAATAAGTTTCCACATTTGTTGATCCTTGAGTTGTTCTAACTCAATCTGGATGGCCTTCTCCCACTCAGGCCACTCAGATGTATTATGTGCTTCAGTTAAAGACTGTGGGTCTCCTGATGCTAGGTTAGTGTGGTCTTTAACAGCGCCTACCACCTTGTTAGGTGAGTAGACCCATGATTCTTCCTCTGGACTTTCATTGGCTAATGCCATTAGTTCCAGAGATGGATCATATGCTAGAAGTGGATCGTCCAACAGTCGATAATTGACCTGCTTTCAAGGTCTTAAATTCCTCTCAATAGGAGGTGCAGGACATTTTCATTTGAAATTGTCATGGAGCTCAACTGATTCAATTTGGTCTCCTATAGGCTCTTCCATGAGCTCTTCCTCCCCCTCAAATTGAGTATAAGGAGGAGTGTTTGTGAAATAATAATTTCGTGTGGTGCCTATTGTTACAGGGCATATACCTGTATTGTTTACCATTGTTGTAGGTAACTACTTTTGACCTACAACATGTACCTACATGGCAGACTATAGACCAGTCAAGCTCTGTTGGGTGCCTTGTAAGTCTAAGTATCGTTCTAAACTGTAACCACATTACATTTTTTTGAGCTCTCTGGCTATCAGAAGCTTAATCCTAATCTTTCTCACATCTCTACTCTTGTCAACAACTTTCTCGCAACAACTCAAACCAACATCAACAAAACCCTCAAAACCTTGAAACGATGGATCTCAACATCAACCATTACACAATGTATGGCTATGGAGGGGGCAAGTGGATTGCCCCTGCTTCAGAATCCTCAACAATGACATACCAAAAATGCCATGTCATCAACATTCAAGATCCCAGAGGGTCCATTTGTTAATAACTGAGGTTGAAAGGGAATCCATGCGGGAACTGATCGGTAATCCAGAGGGGTATCGAGGAGAACTTGGCTTCAACTTTTAAGAAGTTGTGCCCTTTGCTTGCTACAGTGTTCAATTTACTGGAGGATGATCAGGAATTCGAGTAGGGGACCAATCGGAAGTCCGAAGACAAAGACAAGAGGATGGTTAACATATGATAACATGTGGATAATGTGTGAGAACATATGATATTCGAATTGCAGAATACAAATGGAATATCTAAGTTTAAATACTAATATGAAATCCGATCGGAGACCGAGGTAAGAGCTATGTACGTTAGCTGTGGTCAGCAGTACAGGCGGTACCCGAGGTATTAACCCAAGGTAAAATCCTATGAGTAACTACAGTAACTATGTACAAAGTCTACACTATGCACTGGAATGGAATCTGATCGATCTCAACATATATTGGAGTTTGGAGCAGTGTTCCATCGGAAGTCTGAGTCGGGTGGAACAGAATGTAAGAGTATTTCCCCCTTAAGGCCAAGCCTTCGAGGCATGCGAATGTTGAAGTCTAGACTCAGCAATTTTTTTAGAAAAATTTTCATTTCTCCTCCTACCTCCACCACTATGTCCAGCGTTGGAACTTTTGACTTCTCTCGCATGTCCGCTGCAGATCAAACCAACACGCTTCTGAAAATGCTAGCGCATTCCCATAAATGAGTGGAGGAGGAACAAATTGCAGAAAACGAGCGTAATGAATGAGAGTCTCGGGAGGCCGCTGAGAGGGAGGCCAGGGAGGCCAAGGAAGCCAAGGAGTTGGCAGCAGCAAAGGCAGCAAGGAAGGCTGCCAAAAAAGGCAAGAAGCAGGTGCTGGCAACAGAGGCTGAGTCAGGAGCTGAGGAGGTGGCCAATGATCAGCCAAAACTCAAAAAACGGGTGAAGAAGGCAGAGACCATAGCGGAGACCGCTACAGAATTTGAGGAAGGGTTGACTCTGGAGACAGCAGAGACGCCCTGCAAAAAGTAAGTGATTAATTCTTGCGTTCTTCTTTAGTTAATGTTCCTAGATGTTCAGCTAGTGAGCAGGAGTGCATGCGGGTCCGCAAGGGCCGCGTGAAATTGTGTTTTAAGGCTAAGCACCATTGCATAGGGGCGGTTTGGGGAAATGGGGAGGGTAATAGTGGGGAGATCATAGGAGTTCCATTGGGGTCCATGAGTGAGGAATTGAGGGAGATGCGGGAAATGATGCGGGAAATGGTGCAGCTACAACAAGTGTCCATCAAGGCGGCGAAGGCAAATCTGGAGAAGGTGATGTGGGTGGTGCAGGAGGTGCTGGATAGTCTCCAGTACCATCGGGATAATGAGCAGGAGGACGAAATTTTCGACAAGTGGGTGGATGACATGGAGTTTGGGGAGATGGAGAACGAGGTAGCGGAGTTGCAGGTGGAGGAAGCGGAGTTCTGAGAATGGTTGAAGGAGAGGGCAGAGAAGCAAGGAGTAGAGGGGAACATAGGGGAGGAAGTGGTTGCGGAGGTGGTAGTTGAATCGGGTGTGGGGATGTAGACGGGGTCCAATCGGAAATCCAATCGTTAATAAATTTTTCTTTTTTCTTTTTGTTTGTGTTTGGTCAGAATGATGTAATGAGTGAAGGAGAGTTTTACAGAATGTGTGCTGATGGTGGGAAATGAGGATGCTGGGCGCCATCTGATGATGATAATGGTGCATTTGGTTGTAGGGGTGTTTTGAAATGGACCCATCATAGGTTCAATGGAACGGGGCGTTGTGGTAACTCAACCAATGGAATGCCGTTGTCTTCTTCATAGAGGTCAGTGTCATGGTTAAAACAAACTGTAGATGTTTCTTCATTGACATAGATTCTTGGCCCAAATACTCTTTCCTGATAGCAGTGGGCAAATCTGGCTTGTCCATAGACGATGATTGCAACCAAAATGCTGAATAGTAGTGCGAGAAGGAGTGTGGTAGGAGAGAATGAGTTGTCATCCATTCTTCTGAGGGTAGAGTCTTGAAGAAGATTTGTTAAATGATTCCCACGCAGTAACGACAATGTTCTGTAGGCTGTAGGTGAAAACGGGAATTCAGTCGGGGTTCAGCGGTAGTCCGAAGACTTGAAAAGAGCCATTAGGAAACCATCATGGGAGAGGACCGGGTTTGTTCGGGTAACGAGTGTGGAAATCCGAAATGATTTCTTGCACGTGGTCAAGTTCATTAGCAAGTAGCCATGAGTTTTCTTCGTCAGTTCCTTCGTAACCAGCCCATCGGACAAAGCATAGGAGTTTACACTTTCTCCGATTATCAATTTTTGAATCGAGAATTTCGGCTATCTCATATTCAATGTCATCATTGATTTTGACAGGAGGTGGAGGTGGTTGGGTATGATTCGGGATTGTGTTTGGCACTGATGGTTCTAACTGGGAAACATGGAATACTGGGTGAATTGCACGCAAGTGTTCGGGAAGCCAAAGGGTGAACAAGTGTGTGCCGGGACAGGCTATAATTTTGAATGGTCCTAATATTTTTCTGAGAGTTTCTTCAAGGGTCTAGTGGTGCTGATGTTTTCTGTGCAAACATAAACTTGTTGACCAATACGGAAGTCTGGAGCAGGTTCCTGTCAGCGATCCGCAGGGCCTTGATAATGTTTTTGGGCTGCTGCCATCTGAGTGCGGAGTTCTGCATGAAGTTCTTCAAGGTCGATAACATATTCGTGGGCTTTGACGGATGCTAGCTCTTGTTCTGGGAAGACAGTGATGTTGGGGTGATAGCCTTTGTTAGTGAAGAAAGGGGTTACCCCGGTAGTATCCCTAGGAGAGTTGTTGTAGGTGAATTCGGTGAGGGGTAGGATTTCTGACCAATTGTCTTGTTGATAGTTGCAGAAAATATGGAGGTATTGTTCTAGCATTTGGTTAAGATGTTCGGTCTGACCGTCGCCTTCCAGGTGATAACCTGAAGTGAAGTGTATCTTCATGTTCAAAGCTGTTCCTAAGGATCGGAAAAAGTGCGAGATGAACTTGGATCCTCAATCGCATGTAACATGCGCAGGAACTCTGTGCTTTGAAAAGACATGTATGATGAATAGTCTTGCTAGTTTGGGTGCCATAATGTCGTCCGAAGTAGGAATGAAGCTGCCTTGTTTAGATAGTCGATCCACAACTACTAAGAGTGCGGTATGACCCGAGGAGTTAGGGAGGTGTTCGATGAAATTCATGGAGATAGAATTCCAAGGTCGTTCGGTGATGGGGAGTTGTTTCAATAATCCATAGGGTTTATGATGAGGTGCCTTTGATCATTTGCAAGTAGGGCATGAGCTGCAGAATTCTTTTACAAACATATGCATGTTGGGCTAAACGTATTCACAGCGAACCGATTCTAAGGTTTTGTTTTGACTGTAGTGTCCTGCGAGTACATGATCATGTTTGTATTGTAGGACTTTGAGTCGGAGGTCCATGTGGTCCGGTACGAAAATCTGATTGTTTTGATGAAGTAGGCCACTTTCATCAATAGTCCATTTAGGATCAATGGGGGTCGGGAATTGTGCGGCAGAGATCGGGTCAAGGGGTAAGGATGAACAGTTGTCATCATGAAGTTTCTTTATGTCCATAATGATTGCATTTCTAATGATTGGCATAGCGAAATAGGTCACTCAAAGGGAAGCAGAAAGCTGCTCTTGAGTAAAGATGGGTTGGAGATTGCTCAGGTTTGTGAGGACGAAGTCGCTATTTCCCCCTTTGCGGTAGACTTCCCAACATCTAGTTAGCACATCAAGTTTGGCACCTAATTTCCCTGGACGGAAGCAAATAACCATGTTGAACTGTGAAAGGTATTCAGACCAGCGGGCTTGTCAACAAGTAAGGATCTTGGTAGTAGCAAAATATTCCAGATTTTGGTGGTCCATGACCACATCAATTGGGATTCCACTACCTTCGAAATATTGTCGCCAATGTTTGAAGGCTTCAAAAATGGCTAGTAGTTCCTTATCGTGTGTGTCGTAGTTCAATTCAGTGTCATGGAATGACCTAGAGTGAAAAGTGATAGGATGGATTTCACCATCGGAAGTCCGTCGGGAAATGATCGCCACTAGGGCATAGTCCGAAGCATCAGTTTCTAAAATCATTTCTGAATCAGGTACCCATTTAGTTAGTACAGGAGCCTGTGTAAACTGTTGCTTTAACATTTCGAATGCCATGCGGCATTTATCGTCGAAGTTTCAAGGGAAGTTTTTGCGGGTTAGGCGGGTGAGAGGAATGAAGATGTCTGAGTATCCGTAGATGAAATGTCAGTAGAAATTGCAGAATCCTAAAAAGGATTGGACATCCTTTACTTTGCGGGGTTCCAGCCAATCCAGAATGGTTTTTACTTTGTCTTCAGCCATTTTGAGCCCATCTGTAGAAAGAATGAACCCAAGGTATTCAACGCTTTCTTTATGAAATTCGCATTTCGGTGGAGCTGCATAAAGTCCGTTTTTGCGAAGTCGATGTAGGACTTCCTTAACGTGAGCTTTATGTTTGGACATATCCTCCGAATAAATTAAGATGTCATCAAGGTAGATGATGACACAAACATCCTATAGGTCACTGAAGATGTCGTTCATAAATCGTTGAAAGGCAGCTGGTGCATTGGTTAATCTGAAAGGCATTACAAGCCATTCAAATGAACTGTAGCGGGTTCTGAAGGTGGTTTTCCATTCTTCACCGTCGGCAATCTGAACCAAATGGTAGGCATGTCAAAGATCTATTTTTGTGAAGACGCATGCTTTCTTTGAGGCATCAAGGAGGTCCGATAACAATGGTAATGGGTAACAGTCCTTCTTGGTGGATTTGGAGGGGCGAATGAATCCTAGGTTAACATGTTCTTCAATGAACAATCACAGAGTTTCTAACTCTGATTGAGATAGAGAGTACATCCGGCTAGGAGGCGGAGTTCCATCTTCAATCTCTATTTTGAGATCGTAAGAGCGGTGTGGAGGGAGCTTATCAGCTTTCCCTTTGTTGAAGACATCGGCGAATTCGTGATATTCTTCGGGGACCGATGATAAGTCCGGTTTGGTAATGGCTGCTGTTCGCCCGAAAGTACCATCAGGTGCTAACTGCAGTTGAAAGGCTATTGAGCCTGGAAGTTTACTGGCGCATAAATACGCGGCCGCATTGATTAACGAGATGGGAGGAGGTGTTAGGTGAGGAGATTCGGGGATAGGTGTAGGAATTGGGTTGGGAATAGCTTCAGGAATCCGATGGGGAATAAGGGATGGTGAGTTCACAGAAGATTGAGGTGATGAATTAGCCTTCAAGGTAGACATCGGGGGGGTGAGACCTCTATGTTTGGCCAAATGGAAAGAGATTTGGTTGGAAGACAAGTCAACCAATGGATTGTATTGCTTCAACCAATTGTATCCTAAAACAGCGGAGCAGGAAGAGTCTAGTGGGGTTACATAAAATCTCAGATTGAACTTTTCACTGCAAGGAAAGGTTACTAAGAGGTGGGCCATCTGTGTAATGGTAATTTTACAAGACCCATCGAAAAGTCGGAGGCCAATCAGAGGAATCGAAGTGGTGGGGATTTTGTGTTCAGCAGCAAATGTAGAGTCGATGAAACAATGGGAAGATCCAGAATCAATTAGGGTTTGGGTAAGCAGGGAGCAAATTGATGTTAATGAAAGTGTAATGATTAGGGATTTGGGATCCAAAAGAGCAGAAGCATTGAGCCTAACGAAGTTAGCTATGCGGTTAAGGTTAATGCAATCCTCAGTCCGTGTAGCATATCTCTGAGGATTGCAGACTATTTTTTTGAGTCCGCGGTTTCGGCCTTTGACTCGGGGGCCAAAATGTTAGCCAATTGTGCTTTTGCTACTTTTGATTTTGGACAATCATGAGTGACATGTCCTTTTTCTCCGCAGTAAAGGCAGAGTCCTTCTTTCATACGGCGATCTCTTTCATCAACAGTGAGTTTGCCATTTTTTCCGAGTTTATCAGAGATAGAGTTTTTGGATCTATTTCTAATAATGTGCGAGGGTTGGGAAATGGAAGGAGCAGGAGGGTGGTAGACTGGATGGTTCCACATCCAGTGGGCAGAATTTGTAGGGTCGTTAAGTCCTGGTTCGAACCAGCTAAGAGCTGATCCTTTGAGATAAGAAAGGATGAAGAGAAGCCTTTTCTCATTGGATGTGAAGACTTGGGGCCAATCCCTAAAGTGAAGGTTACAAGAAACTAGGAAGTCCCGTAGTTTCTTGGGGTTAGAGCCATCAAATGTATCTGGCTCTTGAACCTTTATCTTTTCGGGTTTGGGTGTGGAGCTCTGATGCAAATCCCTAAGGCTGCCTGAAAGCTCAAAGAGAGCTTGGACAAACCTACCACCAGGATCCACTGACAATGAACTACTACTACCATCATCACTATCGTCAGGTCCTGGGCCATCTCCTGGAACAGGAGGGTTGCCAGGGTCATGATCATGTTTGGGAGGATCAAAAGGATTACAATCGTCATCGTTAGGAGGGTCGGGAGGTATGGGCAGAGAACCAGGAGGACCGCTAGGGTCTGAATGATGATCATTATGGGATGGGTCCACATACTCCAATGGTGTAGGGGATCGGGAACATGGCTGAGGTTCGTTAGTTCCCTGATTATTATTGGTGGACATTAATGTAGCGCTAATTGATGGAGCACCTTCACAAATTTGATGAAAGATGTTAGAGGGTTGTGAAGTTTGTCCAAACGTAGATGATAGTCTTGGGGGACTAAGAACAGAATGGCGAATCACAGAAATTCTGTGGATCGCGCCTGCACATCGGGAATTCTGAGTGGTCCATTTTTGAGTTGTAGTCTGGGTGGTGGTCATGAGTAACAATGAAGTATGAATTCAAATATACTGTTAATAACTGAGGTTGAAAGGGAATCTGTGTGGGAACAGATCAGTAATCTGGAGGGGTATCGAGGAGAACTTGGCTTCAACTTTTAAGAAGTTGCACCCTTCGCTTGTTACGGTGTTCAATTTACCGGAGGGTGATCGGGAATTTGAGTAGGGGACCAATCGGAAGTCCGAAGACAAAGACAAGAGGATGGTTAACGTATGATAACGTGTGGATAACATGTGAGAACGTATGATATTCAAATTGCAGAATACAAACGGAATATCTAAGTTTAAATACTAATATGAAATCCAAAATCAGAGATCCGATCGGAGACCAAGGTAAAAT
>QLOK01005704.1:0-12826 GCA_003313805.1 Tricholoma flavovirens
TGTACGCTCGCGTCGTAAAAACAGTATTCAAATATTATACAACAGTTGTAACTTAGTATATAAACCAATAAATACTAAGAGACACATCAGTTGTGTTCTCTTAGGATTCCCACCATCACCTTGTTGTGCGGAAACGCCTTTGTCAACCAACCATTCTATAAATATCACATCACATCAATCTTTGATCCCTCATTCTATATTCGTCGCGTCTTCTTGTAGAGCCCGCACAAAGATCCTAGTGTGGATTTGGTGTTGCCCTGACAGAGGGTATTGTAGGGGGGTTGTAGGAACACCATGAGTGTCATAGGATGTTAGGGGGCATGGGGAGAGTAAGTAGATCAGAGGTTAGTACCAAGTCATCCCCTCACAGCAGCCACAGCTTCCAAGGCTCTGAAGCCCCCATCATTCTTCATGCATTCCTTGTCATTAGCAGTTGGAATTTTCATTTGAGAGGGATACCCGCCCATTCAGACAGTTGGCGTTGAGGCGACAGACTGTGCTGATCAAGAGCATGAGGGTGGAAAACTCAGTTGGTTCCCCACTGGCAGCGCTTGCTAGTAAATCGCGACATTCATGTGAATAGTAGGCCTAGGCGACTTGGCGGATGCAAGGGGGAATCTGAGGGACTGCGGGGTCACTACGTAGTACGCGGGTTTACGGGAAAGCGGTAGCTGGAGTCCGACTGAGACATCTCTTTAGTCTAAGACCACCGTGTGCTCAGGCGTAAATCATGGACTTTTATGTCCGAACTTGTTACATGATTTAGTTATGGAATCACTCCAAATACGATTTGGGCATAGCAACATTCCTCTTCGGACGTCCAGATGCCGTTTGTCTCCTTCTGCCACCAGTACTGTCATTCACGTTAGTTTGGTTCATCCCTTGCATCTGTTTGAGCCGAAGCTTCCTCAAGCGCATAACGTCATACACCCAATCCCGTTCCTTACGCAGCTCCTCTCCCTTCTCATGTAGCTGCGTCTCTTCTTCCTCGGATAGGAGCTCCACGGAAGTGCGATGACCCCCGCGCCACAGGAGAATCTGGAGAATGGCTTCAGGCAGAAGGACGTTGACACAGTACTAGCAAACGGTTTGGTGAATGGGGTGTCAAAGGTCTGGGAGAGGGGTGGGCTTACGTCAATCTTTTCTACTCCAGCCAAACCCTCGTATGCTTCGCATCCATATTGTCGAGGGGGTGCAGTACCTTCTTCAGAGTCGAGCTGGATTAGACCAGACTGGACATTCTCATTGACCTTGCGAGCGGCAACAGACTCAATCAAATGAAAACTCATCGACGTAAGGAAAAGTTAATACCTTAGTCTCCTGGGATGGCTTTGGCAGGGTAGGAGGAGAATCCTATTAAGAGATAACATTAGAGATGCTCACGCTGTATTGTGTTGCAGCTTTATACCATCTTTGCTTCCGAAGGCTGAGAACTCATGGGCGGAAGTTCAGCTTCCTAATCATAAAGTTATCAGTAGGCATGTTACATCTATCCGGAAAACGATACATACCTCCGAGACGTAGCCAGAAAAAGAGTCGTGAGGTAAATCACGAGAGGTAAACACCGAAGCGACATCTGTAGCCGAGGGCGAAGGTGAACCACCTCGCACGTTAGACACAGGGAGATCTTCTTCAAACCCGTTACTCATCGTAGGGTCGTCGGTGGGAGACCATCCTTCCAGCGCCGCAACGTCTTTCTCGTCGTTCTCATCCACAATTGGCTTCGCCCGTTTTTCATCCCTCAAAACCCATTCAATCAAGTGTTTCTGCAACTGGGCGACATCCCTCGGGTCCATCCGCCCCCTCAAACCTGCGTCTTCGCAGACAGACTTTCGCCCCAACCCGCCACCGATGAATAGATCATGCTGCCTCTTTGCTGGGCCATATTCCCCGTTGAGTAAGGCCGTCAAGACGCTCTTGGTATACACGAATTGTTGACGGACATTGAGGTTAATGAACTGCTTTGAGGAGGGTGGTGGGTCCAAAGGTGCGGGACTAATTGATCGTTGGTCACCAGCTGTATCCTCGTAGTCATCATTCTCGTCGTCGTTGAGAACATCACAAGTTGCACTCTCCCATTTCCCGAGCTGAAACAAAGCAACAATTAGCTTACATGTAGTACAAGGAATTTAAAAAATACCTTGCATGTATTGAATCCATCCTCCTCTGAGGTAAAGAAGGACTTGCGAGGTACGACCAATACCAGATTATCCAAAAACTCAAGCCGGTACTTTCCTTCTTGAGTTCGTTTTTTCGGTGGTACGTACTCCAGTATCCTCGCAGGCCAGTAGTACGCCGAACTTGGTTTTTCACGAGCAAAAATTAGTTCTCCTGGAATCTCCAAAGAATCATCCGCTGGAGGTGGCGACCATCTATCTTCATCGCGCTTCACATCTGAAACATCCATGTCGAACTCATCCTCATCCTCGGTATCTGAAACGCTCTTTGCGCCTTTTCTGCCTGTGCCTTTCGACCGGGGAGTGTCTTTCATGCTTTTCGTTGGACTTGCACTACTTATGGGTCCGGAAGATACATAGGCAGCGAAGCCCAATGTTCCAACCTCAGGCATCACGTCACTGCCTTGATCGTCTTCCTTTTCTCTGAGCAATTCGGCAACAGCCACACCCCAAAGATTTCCCTTATCTCCTCGATCGTGTTTCTGTTTCTTTCGAGGGGAGCCTTCCATGTTTTCTGCGAACGTCGATGCTGTGACAAACGTAGGGGAGTCGAAGCGCGCTCTTTGCACGGAGTCCTCTAATGAAAGGACGTTCATATGACATGGTGAAGGTAATTCGATGGTTTTTACTCCTGGAAAAGCATCCCCGAACAGACGAACTTTCAGAGGGGTGACGGTCAACGGAGATTTGATCTAAGTGCAAGAAAATTAGCTACGTAATGAGTAATTCACCTCGTGGATTACAGCACCTTTCCTGGC
The DNA here is from genome assembly GCA_003313805.1 of Tricholoma flavovirens. Lineage (NCBI taxonomy): Eukaryota > Fungi > Basidiomycota > Agaricomycetes > Agaricales > Tricholomataceae > Tricholoma > Tricholoma flavovirens. The sequence continues at coordinate 2,936 of QLOK01005704.1, forward strand.
CACCACAGCCATTCCTTGCCTTGGTTGGTAGAATTCGTAATGTCTCCCGGTTCCAAAGCACGTCCATGTGCATCAAGAAGCACCCACACGTAAGTCCCCAATCTGCTGACGTCCCATGATTCAGCTGAAGGAGCCCTCCACAAAAGACGAGCGGAAGGACTAGATGCTGCTTCGGCCTGACGCTTCTGAGAGTTGATTCGCTGAGGCGTTTCCGGTGGTCGTTCTAGAAGCTTAGATTTTATGGCAGGCGAACAGATGGGAGATGGTACTGGCGTCAGGTCGGAATCTGAATCACGTACATTGCTGTGAGATTTGGTAGGTGACGCTGAAGTTGGGAACTGTTTTGGATCCTTGAAAAGAGGGCGAGGGGTAGGACGTGATTTTATTGGCTTAGGTGTAGATGTAGAGGGTGCCAGCGAGAACTCCGAGGTTGTTGCCTTTGACGGGCAGGTGACGGAACTTCTCGGCTTCAAAGGTATCCTCCTTTTTCCGCGGCTCGACTGGACTTTACCATGAGCTCGAGGAGAGCTTTCATCGTCCGAGCCTTCTGTCAGTTCAGAGAAACTGGTGATGGCTTGAGCCGCTGCACGACGAGGTGGTATGATCCTATCGACCAAAGTTCTGTCCATGCTGCCAACACATAAGCCAGGGTAAAATATGCCAGGTCAACGACATACTGGAGCAATGCGTTCCAAATCGGATGATGGTGCTGGGCGTAGTACTAAGTATTGAGTTCGAATGGTCTGCAATCCGACATGATCGCGGCCGCGTAGCGTCACGAGTTGACCGCGGCGGTGACTGTGACATTGAATTGAAATCTCGACCTGGAACTCGGACTCCATGTCTACTAGTAGATGCAAGGAAAATGCAGCTTCAAACCGAAATCTGGGACTCTCATGCCTCGGAGATTCATACAGATTCTACTAGTACGCGTCCGATCTCAAGTTAATAACCACTGTAGACTGTCACAATTTTACAGCCTAATAGCGGGTCTTTCAAAGAAGCAGGTCTATGATGGTCTTCCACTGGGAACTCTGTTGTAGTAATCCTATTAGGCACCGAAATGAGATTACGAGACTAGGCGGTGATCATGGCCAGCCCCTGTACATTTTCACCGCCACCACCGACTCACTCCTCCTGCTCCTCAGGCTCTTCTTCATTAACATTTCATGTTCCTACACCTTAAAATTTCAGCCATCCAGTGGAAGTGCTCGTCGTATGATGGTAACGAACATCAAATCTCCAATACCATGAATGACCGTCTGACTCGGAATTGGTCGTTTATGATAGAGGCGGCCCGAAATCCCCAAAGAAATGGACAAGCATCGTGGTATAGTAAAAGATACGAACAAACCGAAATCGAAACTAAATGATCTCTAACACCCATGTACCACCGCGATAAATTGTGCAAATTAATCTAGACTTGCAAATTTTAGACTTCGAGCTCTTGATCTGGCAACAGTTGGGCAACAGTACTACTTCCTAGCGGCTTGATGGTGTCAGTGCTCACCCAAGTGCTTCCTACGTTGCGCTCGTTGCTCATCCTGATCGGTACATCCGCTTATAGCTTGAGACCTTTGACACGCCCAAGCCCCGCGGTTACAACGGAGACTCGGAGGACGTGGTAGATACATCGACACAATCTACTGCGAAACTGTGATATCGAATGCTCATCCAATGATATCCATTCGGCAGCACTAAGTCATTACGGCCCTCAGGCTGCACTAAACAACTCGATCTTTCACCCTTTCGCGGAGACCAGATCAGGAGCATCCATCCAATAGAAGTATCCCTTCAAGTTGTCCAATTGATCGCCGTGGTCACACTATGATATGTCGGAATGCTGTACTTCTACAAACGTTCACGGTGCACATCTCAATTTTATACCTCAATCCAGATAAGATCTTCTAATGGATGGATTCTGGCCTAAACTACTACCCCCATGACAGTTTCTGCTCTCAACTGACATGGTTATTTTGTAAGACTTCCTCTTGAAGAGAAGCGCAGGTAGGCTTTCCCCTTAAGGATTTGCTTCTGCCTATTCTCGATGAACAGAGCTCGTGAGGGACCAAACACCGCGAGACCAGCTAGTTCTGCGGACGGAACTATCAAATAATATCATACATGTATCATCAAGCACGTCATCTTTTGCATGTATAGTGTGGGTATACATGTCTGATATGGACCGAAGGCCGGAGACAATGACGCAGAAGACGTAATCGTCCCTAACTCGTGGATGTCAAGTACTGCTAGAACCCGGAGATAGCATGTGTGAGTCAAGTCCAAGTCCATGAGTTGAAAATGCGAGTGGAGGAAAGGATTGCCATGTGTAAAGAAGCATGAGAGTTTGGGTCTGGAATGCCCACGAAGATAGGATATGAACTATAGTGGGAAACCCCTTGTTGTCGGTACTTTGGTCTGTGTTGTGCGCGCGGTTTGTCTGTGGGTTATTGGGCTGGTTCAACGACGGTGACACCGGGTTTCGATCGCGATGAGCTACCTGCGGAATGTCTCCTCTTCAGCCGTCTTCCACGACCAGTGGAAGAGGCTTTTGACGATGCTACAGACGGAAACCTGGCGAAACTGAAAAGGCGTTGTAAGAATGGTTTCTTGAATGTTTGAGATTGCGGCGAAGTAGGGGACCTAGTTGTCGACGTTGCGGTCTCGAGAGAGCGTTGGGGGCTGGGGGCCTGTTGAATGACGTCAGTATTATACAAACCTTTGGATATATCGTCCTTACGATAACGTGTACTTTCTGTCCCTGATGAGGGAGAATATAATAAGTGCCACCAGATTCGTCACTGCTTAGCGACGAAGACGAGGATGAGGGACTGGTAGCTCTTCGTCTTGCCGACAACGACCTTGCTCGGTCTTGGTTCGCGAGATCATCTCTACCCCTTCCCGCCAGCGGGCCTCCTCGAATATGAGATGGGTGTACCATGTTTTGCTGATAGGGCGCGGAGGCCATGTTATGCGGAATTTGTGTCTGTTTGACTGGAGCTGAATGACTATAAATCATGCCATTGGGTCCCATCTGTGGTGGATAATGGTACATTGGTGGGGGGGTATAGTGCGTCCTAGAATGATGAGAAGGGGCGTAAACGATAGCCGGAGGTTGTTTGTGGGGCCGTCCACGATAAGAGTGCCATGCCGGCGGCTGAGGGGCAAGTGAAGGCGCGTGAAATGGGGCTTGTGGAGCCACGGGCGGAACCGGGGGCGGCGGGAATGCGTCCACATGTGAATGTAGATCTGCGGGTCTGGGGAGGGACTTAGAGCGGCCATGATGTGAGGAGGAAGACGGTTGAGGTCTTTCATTGGCGTGAGACGGTAAGACTCTAATCTCTTCAGGGGATGGCGGAGAACGTTCCGACGAACGACTGGCCGTATGGTATGATTGTGCAAGTGGCGAGCTGCCGTGTGAACCAGACCTCTGGCGATAATTCGAACTGTGAGGAGAGACTGGTGATCTAGATGACGAATCTTCACGCCGTCTTGAACGGGGATGTATAGGCTCAAGAGGCTGGATGGGAACGTCTGGTCGACCATCCGGGTAACGCAAAACCATCCTTGGTGGAACTGAGAGAGAACTTTCCGCCTCTGACGGTGGTGAGGTGACGAATCCGTCTATAACAGAGGGGGGTGCAGACGGAGAATAGAACTCGTTTGGATTATGAGACTCCACCCAGTGTGCGGTTCTTTCGCGCGAAGTCATGTACTCCCTGATCGCCTGGGAGGAAGTGGTGTACTCCGTCATTGCTGGCTATCACACAGGGCAGAGATTGCGTTCGAGGATAGCAGGCACCGAGGAAGAAGGCGGTATGGAGCGGGAGAGCCCCGGCAAGTCTTATGCGGCACACAACTTTATACTCTTGAAAGGAGGAAGCATACATACCGCTAGCCCCTCATGATTAGGATTTTGCCGAACATCCACAAGGGGTCACGATTATCACCGTATGCCTGGATAAGATCACAACGTGTTCGCCTCGAGGCGGCCGCACTTCGAATGTCAAGTCAACCAAACTTGGATCGTGGGATAGGCCAAGAGTTTAGTACTTATCTTGCACTGCTGACTTCATAAGTTGTTGGAGTATTGTACCCTACGCCCAAGAAGCTCATGCAACGAAGGTACAAAGGGGTATATGAGTCAAACAAGATTAAAGCCCGTCCACAATGAACCCAGTTCTATAACCCCCAGCATAAGGATCTGGCTTACTGTGAATTGTAATGTCCGGTCATTTAGCTGACGGAAGTTGAAGTTACGGAATCGAGCTTCGAAATCTAGATGAGATATACTCAGGTGCGACGAAGCGTTCTTCCCCAATTACGTGCCAGATCAACTTTCCACTTTAATGGGTTTGAGATACGTTCTTGCTGGGGCAAAGCAAGAGCAACGAGCGCTGAGAGACGGTAAGAAGAACATAACAGCTTTGAGGTCCCAAGGATTTGCTCGCGTGGATTTACGCGGAAATGAGATGTCAACAGCATTCAAGTTTTAATCTAGGGGCTCTGATAGTCCCCACGTGAATTTGAAGGCCCGTTGATCTTCAACTTGGTCAAAAGGAAGTCGTAGCGTTCAACCAAGACAATCGAGTGTCTGCCAGTGGGAAAAGGCCTTCTGGTTGGCTGACTCGGAGTGGCCATCTGATCGATATTCAAGTTCAGCGACTGCCATCCAACGTCTTCAAGGCCCTTTTCGTGAAATTGCCACCCAGATCCTCGTGCCTTATCTCTAGAGACTAAAACTACACATAGTAAGACATTGGAAGAGATGAGATTTGTGGGGTCTCTTTGGTCAGGCCAGTCCCAGGTCCCTGACTTACCTGAACTGGAATATTACTTGAAAGAGAAGATCCACTAATGAACTATTCTTCATTGGGATCAATACTTAGTTTGCTCATATTGAGCTTGACATGGTTATGCGGGAGAAAGCAATACATCGAATGTCGGTCGCATCAGGATCCCGACTTTGTCGAAAGAAAAAAACGCTGTGGAAAGGCAGTAAGGATGAGTACTAGTAGGAACGAAGAAAAGACTGTGGAACTCACGTCAATTCCGTTGCCCGATGGTCAATCTAACGATGATCATTCAAGTAGTCGCGACGTCACGGTTCCGCCCGCTTAGGGCACAAAGCATGTACATGCCAGGAGTGATGTGCCTAGGACCAAAACCTCTGCACGTTGTTGTAAGGAATGTCGAGGGACCACTCGGCGCTGATCACCGCCGTTAACCGAGTCACGTACTAATCATTCCAGATGCCCTCAAGTCAACGCACAGCTATTGGCACAGATTTGACCTTGGGTGAGGAGTTTATTGCAAGTAGACATCGCTGAGACAAACCCGTCGCTCCCTACTCCCGAGTTGTGCCCTTCCAGGACTCCTAATTGGCACTTGTCTGAGATCTTTAGGTGAAAACTGTCGACCACAAATGGACGTTCATAGACTGAAATGGTCAGTAACATTTACATCGGAGACGCCGGTGGCGGCCCGTTCCTATGATGGCAGGTTATTAGAAAACAGACGGGTCACAGCTTAAAGGTTATTTTAATTAGTATTTGAAGCAGCGAAATGGGCGCAGATATTTATACAAGTTTACGACCAAAAACCCACTAGATTATAAAAATACAGCCAACGTGGTCAAAATAAAGAGACCTGTGATGTACGGTGTTAATTTTCGTGCGTCTGAGGAGGTCGGACTAGGTGTGGCAGTTTTTGCGGAGGTCTGCGAAGGTTGAGAAGACTGAGGGGTAGTGGATCCCGTCGAAGTCAGGGGAGTAGTTGTACCACCTTGGACAGCGAAACGGGTCACGGTTTCCGTTGCAGCAGCGACGGTTCCATCAGAAGTGGCAGAGCAGACCACGAGGGTGGCAGAAAGGCTGCAGGCAATGGCTATCGTAAAGTCTGCCGCCGGAGGGACGTAAGTCAGGGAAGCATCGTTAGGACCTTCAACCAATGTAGCTATGGATCCAAATTAGTGGCAAGCATCATTATGAGATACGGATCTATGACGTACCGGTGCCCATAAAGTCAGCATTAGTAAATGTACCAGTTGGTGATCCTGGAAGCAATGCCCATGTAGTCCGACCTTGGGCATCAACTCCCAGAATATCAGCGCTGAGGGGCTGCGGATCGAAGCCGGGGATGAAAAGCGAAGTCTGGGCAAAAACAGCTGTTACCAACTAATAATGAGTCAGAGGTTGTAGGGGTGATAATATTACTTACACCGCGATGCAGCGAAGAATACTAGAATAGGCAGATGGATGTCACGGTGTAACATCCTTGTAATGAATATGAACGTTGAACGTTGAACTTACAAATGAGGGTAGGGAATAGCATGAGTAATATTGAAAAGATAGTGGTCTGGAGACTGGGAGAAGTATTTTCTCTGCTTCTCTACCTCTTTGAGTTGACTCGGGAGATCGTGTGAATGATTTGCCGGTTAGGGCTTGCCCCTTTGATCCTGTCAGGCAGCGCTAGGCTCGTGACATGTCAACATGTGCACGTGCTGATATAGTATCTGACTGGTCGCGAGTCTATGGAGCGGGCCACCTAGTCACCACTACTTTTGTACAGCCTGTAAAAACCTTACTTTTCTTATTCCTTTAGCTAAAATGCTCCTTTTGATGAGGGCTTCGATTGGCTAGAGTGATTGATCTAATTCTCAAAACTGAAGGAGTTATTCTTTTAGTCTTCATGTGATGTTAGCATTACAAGAAGACCTCATCTCTTCATCTCTTCACAGCCTTGTCCTGGGTGTTACAAGGCAAAAATCTCTTCATGCTGCTCAACACAGGCTACACAGCTCACCTCATGAGCTATCAGCCCACAATGTTGACCAACACTGTGAACCTGGTGGCACCTGTTTTTCATTTGTTTAGTTTGGGAAACCCTGATTTCATAATATATATGGCTGAATTAAGGATGGATGAATTAGGGATGACTTTCTGGCTGCAATGTTCCAAACACTTAAGGTATGGATTTCATATATGGTATATTTCTACTTTTTATGCCAAGTTGGTGTGGTGGAACTTGAATAACATACCATGAGCAGCTGAAATATATGGGATGTTTTTTCACCTTTGAAAATGATAGGAATTTCATACATTTGGTCTATGGTGCACCAGGCCTAGTCACCACTACTTTTGTACAGTGGCCAGGCAATGATTTTTTTTTTGCACTGAACTATATGAGCTGGGAATCACAATATGATACAATCACAGTAAATGGTAAATGCCACTGTCTTGACTATGAGTTTGTTCTTGTGCTTTTGTAGGTGAAAATTCATCATAGAAGGCATACTAATGATACCAAAAAATTGAAAAAGTAATCATTTCACACTACTATGCACAGATATTTTCAGTTGAAAAGGCTCAGTGATGATGTTTTTGATCATTATTGTTGCCTTATTAGGAAGGTATTACATCATCTAGCCAAACTCAGAGTCAGAAAAAGTCATATCTCCATCAATTTTGGTCCAAATCAAAATTGGTCTGGAGGATAAGCTCCCCGGGCCCTTGCTAAAAGAAGCATTTTTACCAGAGGAATAAGAAAAAGGGGGATTTTTTGGTTGGCTGTTTCTGTTGTACAAAAGTAGTGGTGACTAGGCCTGGTGCATCATAAGATGTTTTTCATCTAAGATAACAGTTTGGATTTGTCACGCTCTGATCTTCTGACATTGCAAAACCCACAGGATGACTGCGGTAATACTGATAGGAAGGATCACAAGGATTAGTAAACCGAAATAGCAATCAGGTACTACAAGTCCAACTCAGGAAATTAGGAGAGAACACTGTGGAATATTCTAGGCTTCAGGCAACCCGTGCAATCCCTGAGTTATCTTACTCATCTATTAGTAATAGTCATTGTAGACTCTACTAGATTATTGTAGAAACATTTGTACTTAGTATATAAGCTCACACATTAGGTCGAGCTATTCAGTTTGAATATTGATTAGTTAAGCACTACTTGGAATCTTCGTCCTCACTTGCTGTCTAGTACAGAAACCTGGTGCATAACCTGTGCATTTGCATTCAAGTCTAGTAAATCAGAGACAACCCTAATCAAGAGGAAAGGTGCAACTTCTTATAAGTTGAAGCCAAGTCTTGTTTGTCCCCCTTTGGAAAACCCACATGTTTTCCGATTCCTCCCTCGCAATAGGCATGACCTTAACAGTATATTCAAACTACATTTCCCTTGATTACTTTGTTTCAACAAAACCTCTATGGCCACCCAAACCCGAACCACTCAAAATTCCCAATGTGCTGGGCTAACCGCCCAACCACGATCCTCTTTGACCCCTGCAAGACACAGTACCACTTTCAGTACCTCCACATGTGTAATATCAGCATTCCGACCCATAGGCTTTGGTGCAGACTCTGTCAGCAGTCAAAACACACCAAGACAGCACAATAACTGTGCAGCACCCAAGGTACCAGAAGACATTGACAGAACTAACAATGCTTCCGAAGCCTCACCATTAGATTATGTCGAAGGGCCCCAAGATTTCCCTGATGACCCTCCTGACCCAGAGAATGGTGATGAAGGAGACAATGGAGATCCTGATGACCCCAGCAACAATGAACCAGACAATGACCAACAAACTCCCAATGAGAATGAAAGGTTTCTTCAGGTCATGTCTGACCTTGCAGTTGGCATTCGGACACTCCACCAGCCGCAATCCACCCCCAAGCCTGAGAAAGTCAAGGTGCGAGAACCTGACACTTTGATGGCTCTGACCTGCACAAATTGCGCAACTTCCTTGTCTCGTGTAACCTCCATTTCTGCAATTGACCCCATGTGTTCTCCTCAGATGAGAAAAGAATTCTCTTTGTGCTCTCCTACCTCAAGGGAGCAGCAATCAATTGGTCCGAACCTGGATTAATGGACCTGACTGATAGCACACATTGGATGTGGGACTTCCCTGCATTCATCAACAAACTTGAAGCCAACTTCGGCCCCCATGACCCCATAGGTGATGCCGAGAAAGCCCTCACTGAACTATCAATGAAGGAACACTCACACATCATCAAGTACAACATTGAGTTTTGGAAACTCGCCTCCAAACTCGATTGGAATGAATCTGCGCTTAGTGCATGCTACTTCTGCAGACTTCCACTATGGCTATGAACAGAAATCCTTCATGGTGGTAAACCCACCAAACTTGCTGATTTACATTCAAAGGCACAAGATGCTGATTAAATCTATTGGATGATGAAGGATGAAGCCAGTCACGAGTCAAAGCCTTCCAACAAGAAGGACAACAAACCCTCAAACTCAAACTCGAACAGCACGAAACCCACAAATGAAGCCTCAGGGAATGCTTCGAAACCTGAGCCCACCAATAAGCCAAAGAACTCGAAAGAGAAATTCAAGGATTCCTCAAAGGTAGGAAAAAATGGGAAACTTACCACTGAGGAATGGGAACACCAAATGAAGGAAGGCCTTTGCCTCTATTGTGGAGAAAATGGCCATGTAGCGCAAGACTGTCCCAAGTCCAAGACAGCCAAGGCCTGTGCTGCCACAGTTGAAGAATCCAAGTCGGATTCCACAGACTAAAAAAAATAGTCAGTGACCCTCATGATCAAGCTACATGGGCTGAGGGTTGCGTTGACCTTGACCGCATAGCAAAATTTGTTCGACTTAATGCAGCCACTCTTTCCAATCCAGATTCCCTCTACATCACCTTGACAATCCCCTCATTTTCACCCCCCATTTGTACCCTCATAGATTCTGGTTCCTCTCACTGCTTCATAGACAAGACCTTTGCCAACAACCATAATATCCCCATATTCATGGTTCCACCTGTGGGACTCTGTCTGTTTGATGGAACTTGCAACTCCATTATCACCCAAGCAGTGAAAATCCCGATACTTTTCCCAACTGGTGTTACACTAG
>QLOK01005714.1:0-17065 GCA_003313805.1 Tricholoma flavovirens
ATTGGAGAAGAAGAGTGAGAAGGGGATGGCGTGTGTGTACGATATCGCGCCTCCTTGGCACGTCGTGCTATTTGCAATACGATCCCCTGCCTCGCGGCGAGCCGCCGCTCGGCTTCTTTCTTGTCCGGCTTACTTCCATGAGGGCTATCTGACTCACCAAAAGGAAGTCGAGAGGAAAAGCAATGCGCGAGGCGAGATGGTCCGATGTCACGGATCTCGCACTTTAGTTGTATCAAATCTGCATCGACAACTTTGGGGAAACCCTGCGGTGAGGACCGTGCCTCACTCGACTCGGAGAACACGAGTTGTCGGTAAAGGAGAAGGAACATGCACAAAGCCGTAGCGTCGGCAGCTTCGGAACTGAGAAGGGCCAGACGAGTGCTGTCCAGATATAGTGTCTCGGGGAATGCGTTGAGGGAGGACGATGTAGCGGATGAAGTCTGAAACAAGGGTGTAGCAGGAGGGGATGAGGACATCATTGATGACAACGAAGATGAAGGCGAAGACGACGACGCAGTGGGAGGTGGGTTAAAGACCAGACCTAACATCCCCCTCAATACCGCCACATATATTTGCTGGTTCCGAGGAAGAGCGTTATATTTGAGATATCCTGAAGGATAGCGGGGATGTGATAAGGGTCCACGCGTGAGCATGTCATTGTGAGCAGTACGTAACCACTGCTGCGTCAACCGAAGCGAAGTACCCTTGCGATTTTTCAACGTCTTGAGCTCGAACTGCCCCGATGTGCGTATCAAGAATGGCCGTAACGTCTGAAGTTGATGATTCGCGATATCCTAGATACACAAAGAATATGTAGTCAACTTCGCGCGACACAATGAGCGTACATACTAGTTTCATGAGCTCGAGAATCTCCATACACATCCTGACGGCCTTTACAGCATCTTGTTTAGTTCCAGTCCCACCAGGAGCGCAAGCTTGGGCAGCCTGGACCATAGTCTCTACGGCGCGATCCCTCATTGGCGCACAGTGCCCTTTCAACGTACTACCAATGGCACGAAATAGCCCAGAAGGATCAAAAACTTCATGCTTAAGCTCTTGCTCGATGAGGTTAGGATCGAAAATAGAACGAATGTAGGCGGCCTGAGCGGTGTGTTCCTGCATCTGTGCTTTAAACGTATCGGGATTCACGTACATACCGGATATGCTGGAGAGGGGTTGTATGACAAGGAGAAGGACTTCAAGAAACTCTGTAAGAAGACGCCGAATTCGCGAGGGCATTCTTAAGGTATAACCGTTCGGGCACAAAGAAGAATATGCAATGACAGGGCTGGAAGGAGGATGGGGAACTGGAGCACAGGCGCAGACAACTGAATGTGGCTTCCCATGCGAGTCAAACGATACGCAGGTGCATCCCGTCTCGATCTCTTGTACGATAGCATTCCAGTACTTTTCAGACATGTCACGCTTCCGACGACTGCATGTGGGCCGAAACTGCAAACCAGGATCAAAAAGTAAATCATGGCCTGGAGGATAATAAGCTAAGAAGAAGAAAAAAAAGTTAGTTAGGATAGAACGCACGAAGCTGAGGGTTTCGTAGTATAGTGTCGAGATCAAGTTCTTTCAAAGTTTGTCTATTGATCAGGGGCTGAAGAGGAGGTATATGGGGTGAATTAGTATCAATGGGGATATTCGGGACGGGAGACGGGCCCGGTTCAGGCGATTTCGGAACCGTTCGTAAATCGAGAAGAGATCCAGTAGAAGGGCCAGGATCCGCGGTGGACACTACACCTATATCCTCAATGTCGGTGCCAGGCCGAAGTGGAGAAGGCCGGCAAGTGAAAACAGCGGATTTCCGGGAGGTTGGAGAAAGTCTCCTTGGGTGGCGCAAAGTAGTCTCTATCTTTTCAAGGCGAGGACGCTTTGTGGGCTTAGGAGGGTACGTGAATGATACCTCGGACGACAAAGGACTTGAAACAGGTGGAGAAGAGGAAGAGGACCAGACAGACGGGTCGTTACCGGAAGCAAGCCAAGGATGACGGGGCGCGTTGGAAGAGGGTGAAGTGGGAACGGATGAAGAAGTTGCCAGCGGAGGGGATATTACGATGGAATCATTAGTAGGATTGTCTTTTTGTTCGCGTTCGTCTGCTTTACGTTTACGATGATTGAAAGGAAAGTCATGGGCGAGGTTATCCATGGGAGGAAGCAGCGAGAGGAAGTTGAGTTGGGGGTATATAAGCAATAAGGGGGTGTGTATGAACACATGGCGAGTATAAGAGAGCAGGCTGCCATCAAATAATTTGAATCATTAGTGTCGTCCACCCAATTTCAATCCATTCCACGCGATCTTCTCATGCCGTGACATGGCATGCCACTACTCCTTCCGTTTCCCTCTGTTCTCCTTTCATCCTGTCTCCTTTCAGTATCTCGTATCCTGCCGCACACTAGCCGCACTTACCCTCTGTCGTCCCGATTTGTACTTTCTATAAGTTTTCAATACTACTTGCTTTCATCACAATCATCACATTAGTACTCCCGTGTTGCCACATGTTTCGATATCGATGTACATGCTGCCCTTGGAGACCACCGTGGTCCCTTGCCAGCACATTTATCCAGTTGTCATACTAGGACAGCTATGGATCTACTGAAATGATCGTGGCATCTCTTAATATTCTCTTTGTCGTGCAACACGTTCCTTGTCATGCGCTCACGAGAACCTTCACTGGCAGGGCTGCCAAACTACTTTTACAGGAACACACACTTTCTGTTCTGGGAAGATTAGACCGATTAGCCCACGTTACTTCTGTCAACGTTGCTCCCTTTTAGTTTATAGGAACCGCTTCTTGCTCCTTTGCCGCCACTCGGACACTTTCGTCCGTGCAATCGGGCTTTTTCGTCCAATATACCTCCCGTCCCTTCGCAGGTGCGTGGTCCCTGGAACCTTCGCGGATCGTCGCCCGCAACTAAACCATCTCTGTAAATTCGTATTGACTTTTACAGCGCTCGTCATATAACTTTCTTATCATTCATCATGCTGACCCAACGACAAGGGTCATCTATACTTGAGATAATTACCTTCTCGTGGCGCGTGGTGCCACGCATTCAATGAAATAGACCTTCGTTCAACATCCGATGCCAACGCGAGCATCTATTTTCACTTTGAACACTTGATCAATCTCCGAGTCGTACACAGTGAGAGCTTTCATTTCATTATCGCCTTCTTAATCATTGTTCGTCAATAACACACACGGAACCTTAAGATGGTTATATGTCCATTCTTGTCGCCTATCTGCTCGCGGCAACACGGACAACATGCGTCTCTCGCTCGGTCGCTCCACATCGCTGTCGACTACCAGGTCCCATGACAAGTATCTCGGTCCAACGGTATCTTTTTTCTGCCATGCAATTAGTTTTGTCGTCTCGGATCATCCGCAAGACGCCAGATGCATGTATTCACTATCCTATAAGTAGAAGCCTAAATCTTTCTTCATCGATGTGTCTTCATCTACGACGTCACGTACATCTGTCACTGACTCACTCCGTCGCATCCTTCTCGGGACTCTTTAATATCTCCTTCATCTGCGCCAATTCCCTCAGTTACCGTCTTCGGTTTCCCTATTACCGCTGCCCACGGATAACATCTAACTAGGTACAACCTGCAATTAACCTGAAGGCGATGACTAAAAATTTACCGGAAGTCCCTTTTCTCCAGGGCGCTTGACTTGCACAACGGCCCCGCAAGATACCCCGCTTCCAGGACTCTCGAGCTGTTCACACACGGTGATAAGTATCACCCTGAAATTCACAATCATTAGGTTCATTACACCCTGGCAACTTACTCTGGCATCGGCAATTTAATAGAGCTTCCTATAAGTGGAAGATATTACAGTCATAGGATTTCATGAACCCCAGATTACAGGTGGGAGAAAAAGTGTCGTCTTTTGAATTGTATACTCATCAAAGGCCATATCTATGCATCGATCAACTTCTCGTCCGATTTGGCATCCTCGTGAGCATCGACATCGGCACCGGTAGTAGGTTTCTTGGTAGGTTTCCGACCATAGAACTCCGCGATGATCTTGGGGTTGATCCGGTTAAGCTGTTCCTTCGGGAAAATACGAAGAAGAGACCATGCAAGATCTAAGGAGTCGAAGATGGTCCTAGACTCGTACGGACCTACTTTTTGGTTAATAAATTAGATTGCAAGAAAAAGAGAGGGAGATACCTTGTCCTACAAATTGATGCTCGAATTTGTCGAGGAACTCCAATGCAAGCTTGTCTTCAGCCGACAAGGCCTCCTCACCAACCACAGCTTTCATGGCCGCAGCATCTCGCCCTATGGCGTACTTGGCATACTGTGACAATTTTTCAGACACACATGACTAGGGCGAATCAAACCATTCCTACCAGCTGATTTGAGACATCACCATGATCTTTTCTTGTAAGCTTATCACCAATGGCACTCTTCATCAAGCGTGACAACGAGGGCAACACGTTGATGGGGGGATATATTTGCCGGTTATAGAGCTGGCGATCGACAAAGATTTGTCCCTCCGTAATGTATCCTGTGAGGTCTGGAATCGGATGGGTAATATCTACAGTGTATGTTTGTCAGAAACATCAACGTGTAGAACCGAGGTAATCTACCGTCGTTTGGCATGGTAAGAATGGGGATTTGGGTGATCGAGCCATTTCTGCCTTCAACGCGTCCAGCACGTTCGTAGATTGTAGATAAGTCCGTGTACATGTAGCCGGGATAGCCACGACGACCGGGAACTTCCTCGCGAGCCGCAGAAACCTGACAGGGACGTTAGGCCTTGCTTGGTCAGAACCATCAAAACGTACTTCACGCAGGGCATCTGCATAAGACGACATATCAGTGAGGATGACCAACACGTGCTTTTCTAGTTGGTATGCGTAGTATTCGGCGGTCGTGAGCGCCAGCCGGGGTGTGATAATTCGCTCGATCGTAGGGTCGTTCGCCAAGTTTAAGAACAACGTTACCCGATCCAGACTACCATTCGACTCGAAATCTTCCTTGAAGAAACGCGCAGTTTCCATGTTGACGCCCATGGCGGCAAACACGACGGAGAAGTTATCCTCGTGACCGTCGTGCACACCCTTTGTCGGCGGTCGCACCAGACCTGATTGTCGGACGATTTGGGCAGCAATCTTTCGGCCGTTCGTTAGGCATCGGATCCTTGATATTTTTAGAAACTCACTTCATTGTGTGGCAAACCAGCGGCCGAAAAAATAGGGATCTTCTGGCCACGAGCAATGGAGTTCATAGTGTCGATCGTTGAAATACCGGTCTGAATCATTTCCTCCGGGTAGATACGTGCGTAGGGGTTAATTGGCGAACCTTGTTCGAATTTTTAGTTTATCACGTTAATCTCAAATTGGCTTCGCCTCACCGTTGATGTCTAGATAGTCCTCCGCAAACACTTTTGGCCCTTGATCGATCGGATTGCCTGAACCGTTGAATATGCGACCCAACATGTCCTCAGCAACGGGGAGTTTCATGCTGCTGCCTGTGAATTCAACATGGGTTGATTTGACATCGACACCAGATGTCCCCTCGAAGACCTGGACGATCGCCTTCTTGCCCTGAACTTCCAGAACCTGACCGCCACGTTTCGAACCGTCAGGTAGTGTAAGTTGCACAATCTCATTATATGAAGGGAACTGCTCTTTGGCGTTCAGTAATAGAAAATCAGATATGTTGCTTCAAGACTCACCTTGACGTTATCAAGAATCACAAGAGGACTGGTCCATTAACTCAGTACGATACATTGTACAGCACAAAGATTTGTAGCTACCCATTGATAGCAGAAACAGTCCGATAATCTAGAATTATAATTGAGCAGCATCCTTGAGCAGCAGATATGAACTAACCAAGATGCGGTTGCACGCGATATTCATTCGTTACGGCGGCAGCATTGATGGCGGCTAGTTCTTTATCACTTAATCGAGCGTCAGTCATGTTCAACTGTGATGTCTGGGACGCGTTCGATGTGAGTTACAACGTATGGATCCAGTACGAGCTCTACGATCTATTAAATGGAGTGTTATGAGAGCTGCACTCTCTCGACTACGCTGTTCCCACGGCTGTGCTGGCCGAATATAACAAACCTCAACAACTCGCCTCAATTCATTTCTTGAAATAGTGTCAGTATACGTTCTGATGCCGCCCTTGCTACCTCTAAGTCATTGGAAGACCTAACCAGAAGTGAGATTCAAACTACTGGAAGCGTATGAACAAAATAGCATACCATTCGGTCTCCAACAAAATCTCTTCTACGTCATCCGTGTCTTGTCCCACGTCAATGCCTTGTAACACGACATATAGATACTCAGCAGTATCTCTCCGAATCTACAAAGCGAATGAATCATGCCGAGTTGCAATGA
The DNA here is from genome assembly GCA_003313805.1 of Tricholoma flavovirens. Taxonomy (NCBI): domain Eukaryota; kingdom Fungi; phylum Basidiomycota; class Agaricomycetes; order Agaricales; family Tricholomataceae; genus Tricholoma; species Tricholoma flavovirens. Next base: position 6,367 of record QLOK01005714.1, read on the forward strand.
CAACCGAATGGTACCTACGCTTGGAAAATCGTGGGCTAGGAAATCAACCAGGCTCCGTGCACAAGTATTGAACAGGGGTTGAAAGGAAAGAAGATGGACGACGCTAGTCGAGACATTTGGTTATGGGGTTGAGCGTTAGAGAAAGTGAGTAAGGGCATACATCTTCATGGACTCGAGCATCCTTGATATGTTTTTCAGTCGAGCGACATTCCTTGTCACAATCGAAAGCAATTGCTGTAAACTGCACGACAACTTTAGATAATGAAGGAATTGGTCTTGTGGGATACTGGCCTCTTGATTCCACGAGAGTTATCAGAGATTCGGTAAAGAGCATCTCCAGCTAGTAGCACATTGAATGTCTGTAAGATGGGAACTACGACTAAGTTGGATGCGACTTGTGCCCTGATTTTGTCGTTGAGATCTTCTACAAGGGTATTTACATCGTACCCAGTCTGATCCGCAGCTGGAAGCGAGCGGACATATGCCACAAGACTAGCTGCCGCAGGACGTTGCTACAAGGGACTGGGCATATTATTTTTAAAAATGAGTTGTTCAAACTCACTGTGCTGTCAGTTTTACTGCCCAGACTGAGGATTAGGCCGGTAAGGATAGGCTTCCGATATTCTGGTACTTCCAATAAGCGAATGGCTTTTGGAAACAGCCACTTTCCATCTTGCCAACTAACTGCTTCTGGGTCGCTGATAGGAGTGCTACCAGTCACCACCGATCAGCAAGACATATCAAGGGTGACATACCTTTGAAATAACTCCTTCAGCAAAGGTAGACCAGGCATACACCAATCTTGGCCATTGTGGACGTCAGGTAACGGTAGTACAAGCAATCGCGTGAAACATTCGCCCGCTTCTTGTCGGACATTATCAAACCTCTCAACACCCTGCTTGAGTATCCCGGCGATAGTCTGGTGATACTTCAAAGGCGGGAAGTAAGCACCGAAATTGGGGATGGACGCCGCATTAGACATTAATAATTCAGAAAATTGGGTCAACCCCTGAATGGAAGCAAGTCGAATCCAGGAACCGACATCTCCTCGTTCATCCACTGAATAGTCTTCTAACCCGTGTAGAAGGGCAGTATGGAGAGTGTTGACCATTTCGGGGGGCATATCTAAGTAAAGGTCAGTGACTCATGTACCACTACGCGGCTAAACATACGATGTGTGAGGCGGCCTATCGTGGTGGCCAGAATCCTGGGTAGTGCCATATAGCAGTTACGACGCGCCTCGGGATTTGATTTCATTGGAGACTGTAAAGATGAATGCAAAAGGTCTCGGATGCATACTAAAACCTTACACAGGACTTGACACATTCCAGAAGACTTTGAAGAACCTGTGGAAGGGAATTCGGATGTGCATCGTAATCAAGGGCACCGAGGAGTGTTCCGAAACTCTGTTGTGTTGCAGGTGAACTAGTTTTAAGTTCCCGGATCAACGTGATTGTCGACAACAAGGTAAGTGTCTGGAAGTGACTTAAATAAGATGAACTTATCTGGCCACCATTGATGCACAGTCCACAAATTTGCTAAACGAAGTCATGGCATTAGCTGCTGCCTCTTGCACTGTCGTGATTCTGTGCTTCAAACCGTGATCGACGATTTCTCTCCACTTGGGAACTGATGACTTTGGCCCGAGATTTATCTCGGTCAAGGTCAAGGTAATAGATATTAGGCGGCATGCCGCTGCAGTGACAATAGCATTTCGTTGCCCTAGCATGATGTCGATTGGGATACGGGAAAGTTGTTTGAATATCTGAAAGGTACCTTAAGTTAGCGAGCATGGATGGCTTATTATCATTCTTTACATCACGCATTCGATCTTCGAGTTGAGCGCCATTCCCAAAATCGCGGTACGCGCAGGCGATTTCACAGAGTGTTAACAAGCCGCCATGTAAATCAGCTGCGTCAAAGGAGTCTAGAAGCCGGACCTATCGAGAGATCAGATGATGCCCTGAAAACATTAAGTAATGCACACCGCTTTGGAAGATGCTTCAGGACCAAGTGCAGGAAGGTCCACGAGACAAAGCAGACGGATTGATTGTGAACCAAGTTCCCTCATTGTCTGGTCCCAGTGTCGTATAACCACGTTCAAGAGGTGGTCCAGTAAGAATAGACGATATTCAGGATGTCTTTGATAAGAATCAGGAGATATCAAGGATGCCAACAAGATGAAAACATACATCGCCACCTGAGGTGCGGCGGTGAGGAAAGCATTCCTTCGAACACTTACGGCATAAAAATCCGTTTTTCCAAGGACATCTATTCCATGAGGGAACAGATTCTGGAGATTTCCCCCCAACACTAACTTAACACAGGTCAGATACAGATACAAACCACATGACTTACATTCCTCCCGACATGTTCCTGAAACGCAGCGCTGGAGGCACGACGGATATGTATCTCGCGATCATAGAGCGCTACTGTCACCAGGTGACGAGAAAGGTTATCAGAATGGGCAACCAAAGCGGAAGGCTCCTGCGTTCTGGCAAGCGCCCACAAGGCGTACGCCGCAGCATCACGGACATTCGATCCAATGGAATGAGCACCCTTCCGAACATCAAAATAAAGTGCCTTTCAAGTAATTGGATTAGAACGACCAAGGCCATCACCTGCTTCCCTCACCTTGGATTGCCATTCGATTAACTCCGGGAGTTTGTTAGTAGAAATGAGCCCCCGACGAGCCATTTCTGCACTGGCTAGACATGCTCCATGCCAGGTACCTTCAGCAATAGCTGGAAGATCGTATAGTCTGGCTGCACCGAGTGAGTGGATACTAAATAACCCCATAACCATTTCAAGAACTTGATCCGCAAAGTCAGTCGGAAGACGCTCGGATATTCGAGCAACGCCCTTGGCTGCGGAATACCTCACAACGGTATCCTATTGAAAGAGGTGACTGAGTTGCTGGTATGGTTAATATTATTTCAGATGACCAACCCTATCTTGCAACAAGCCAAAAAGTTGCTCGAGAGCAGTTTCAATTTGCTCGGGAATCTCGAAATCTGGTGGTACGGGAGTATGTGGAACAGCCTCATCGCCCGTTAAGACACGAGCTACCACATACGTTGCTTTTTAATGCTAAGATGATATCATAAAGTTGTGCTCACCTGTTCGGCGACTGACATTTGGCCTTGCAGGAAGCATTCGCAAGGCAGTGCGCGAAATAAGTTTAGTTTTGTATTTACGAACAGCAGTGTTGTTGAGCGTGCTGACTTCCCCGAGCGTATCAACAACAGCGAGAAGCTGAACGGCAGATTGCTGGATCTGCTCGACTGGGCCCGATTTTACTACCTCACATAGAACCTGCAGAAATCCAATGCACTATACGGAAGACTGAGAGGTGATATATGCAAATAGACAATTAAACCGACCATGAAAACATCGGCATCACCTCCCAGTTGACCGCTTGACCACTCTATAAAAGAATGGAAGCGTGAACTTGTATCTTTCCTGCGTGATGTTGGCATTACTGATTTATATAAGAAGACATGCCATACCTCATGAACAAACGTGATAGCAAGAGCGAAGCACCATCTCGTTCCACGCCTGCTTTTCCTAGAAAATTCTTGGCTGCAGTTTCAATCGTAACTGCTGTGTGGCCTATACGATCAACGTCATCGAATTGAGCCAGGTCAAACGGAATCATGCAGATCAGGGCCAGCCAAATGAGAGTCACATATCGCAGTGACCATTGAGATGAATCTTGGACTAAGCCGTTTGGCAGAAGTAAGAAGTCCAATGCGACGGATAGATCCGCGATCTCATGAGGGAAAAATCTAACTGATCGTTTTGTCATGGTGCTGAGGAGCAGGCTGAGCAGTTTCACTAACTGATGGTCTTGTACCCACGGCATTTAACAAAACTGTACAAGAGAAGGGTCATTCGTTCAACCCTAGCTGGCGAGCCCCGTTGACCTGGATTGATAGTACATCTTTTAGCGTACGACTTCAGGCATTCCACTACTGGCACGACTAGCTGTTCTAGGAAGGGATCCAGTAGATAGGATTGTTCCTGATAACTTGCGAGCTATTTGTCGTTGAGAAGATGGAATTATATGGATTGTTCAGAAACGCACGATAAGTGAGAGCCGCGTGAACAATGCATGCTCCTTTTGATCGTCTTCTGTAGATGGCTCCTCGAACAGTTCAACAGCAAGGAAGGATGCCTCCGCATTCAGAAATTCTTCATATTTATCGAAAGATGCAAAGAGCTTATGCTCAAGGACTTCCTCACTCATCCGTGAATTATAGTAGTGTGTTCAAGCCTGAGAACTCGCTAGCGAGTGATTACATCAGCAACCACCTAGTATTCATGAACTTTTTGAACTCAATATTGAACGCGAACTCCGAGTCAGGGGGGACGAAGCGAAAGCGATATGAACCAGCCAGAGAGGTGCAGCTTGAAGTTGACATACAATCGATGACTTTCTGATACTCATATGTAGGACCTACAACTTAAAATTGGAGGAAAATTGGCATGTATCATTGCAATCACCACAATATCATACCTTTCAATGTTTGAATAGCATCACCATTTGAAAGAAGTTCGAAAAGCTGCTAAGAAGGCGAAGACTTTTGAAACCCAGAAATTGGTGAAGAGATTAAAGGGAATTCGGTATGTGTGTTGCGTTGAGGTCTTGTCTAAGCTCATTGTCATAGAATAAGCCAGGGAAATTCCCAGGAAATCTCCCAATTGGAGGCCCAGTTAGAGGCACTCAAGGCAGGTGTTTAATACCTACTTGCTCACTTTGCTAATGGGTAATTCGACTAGCCAATAAGTCATGAAGTTATTGCTAATACAGTATTGAAAACGCGGCTGAACAAGGATCGAATATTATCTCAAAGTAAGTACGTTCGGACAGCCGCGTCGAACGAACTTATCTCCATCCTCATCCCTGCTGCCTCTGGCACCCCTACTGCGAAATGTGAAAGTCGCCTTCTAAGTTCGAAGATTTTGGCAGCAGAAGTCGCTGTTGTAGTGGAAGATTTAAAGAACGTGCTTCAGCCGAAATCCGAGGAAAATGATTCTGACATGAAGGACGAAGACACCAGCACCGTAAGTCGGAAAAAGCCGAAACAACTTTCGAAGGAGCAGGGTGTCGACCCCCGGCCGGCGCGTGAGGAAGACCCGGTCGAGCAGACAGCAGACGGCATGCCACCGCCACGTAACAAACTGTTCCCAGAGTCAGACACAGATGAGGCCAATGAGGCGGGCTGGGAATCCGGTACCGTCAACGATAATGAAAGGGATGTTGATGACGAGTGGGAATCGGGCTCGTTGACAGACTCCGATCTAGATGATGCTGGAGAGGCTGCCACACTTTCCAAAACGAAACCGTCAAATATGGCTGCACGTCCTAAGCTGCCATTATCTACGGCGATAACAAGGTCATCCGTGCAGCAGTCGACATTTCTGCCCTCGCTGTCTGTTGGGTTTGTTCGAGCCTCTTCGGATGATCCCCATTTTGGTGAAGCCGCAATCGCAGCGGGGGATATTGACTTCAAAAAGAATAGGCGAGGTCAACGAGCCAGACGAGCGTGAGTGCTGTTCACTTGTAGCATTTCGAGTTCTCAAAAAGATTCAGGATCTGGGAAAAGAAGTATGGTCGAAATGCGAATCACAAGAAAAAGGAATTCGAAGGTCGAGGTGTTTCTGCCATTGAAAAGCATTATCGACATGGCGGCACTACTTCCGGACAATTCCAAGGAGCACCCATTCCACGGCAGGCGGGGAGCAATACTATGACACGTTTACAACGTGACGGGAATCGGCATGAAAAGGCTATTCCACGAAACAATCCTCCTTCCACGCAACTACCTGCACTTGGGCGCAAGGAGGACCGATCGCTACACCCGTCGTGGGAAGCCAAACGAAAACTCAAAGAGAAGGAGGGTGCCAGTATTGTGCCTAGCCAAGGAACGAAGATCAAATTTTCATAGTGGTGTGTATTTTTCCTGGCCCGGGGAACTGCCATGCATGTTGAAGCAATGTGAGAACAAAGCCAGGGTTTATGCTCAACAATAATAAGTCTTCAGCTATGTGTAAGACTTGTTGAAGAACCTTATGCGGGTACAAGCGGCAATATCATAATATAAAACGAGATTATTCCTCAGTTTGGCCAGTATATCGTGCAGGTCAATAGGAAGCACCCTTCTCTGCTTTGAGCATCTCGACCCTCCTGTTCAGTTAGTAGACTCGTGATCACTCCCTGGTACACGGGCAAGCACGATGTATAGGTCGTGGTCGGGTAGGGCCGTTTACCTCCTGCCATCACGATTATCGACAGATCCTGACTATCACGAGGACGTTATCTCGACGCTCGTGTATATTGCGGCCACGGGCATCAATGTCAATGCAATACATCCGAGGAAAGTTCAATCAGAATTTTAGTCATAACGCGTATGTTTGACTTCCTTTTACTTATGTAGTGACTTTATATGAGAAATTATCAGCTTTTCAAGTTCCACAGTGACACCGTGTACAAAGGGTACAAACTACGATCCAAAATACAACCGTAATTTTCAGTATTGCAACCTTGAATAGATTATGTATGACAGGCGTTTACTTGGCTCCCTTCTGTGAACAAGTATGCCTTTCCCCACTAGCCAGTCTACAATCCCTTGAGCACCACATAGCGCCGCAGCTTCCGCACTTGGGGTAGCCGGAACCTTGCTTATTGCAGGTGGAGCAAAAGACCTGTTGGGAAAGAAGCTTAGACTTCCGTTCAAGCTTCGCTAGGATTGGATGGAGTTCGTCGCTCGTCATTCGCTCATAATTATGATATCCCTCGATAAGCGTTGACGATAAGGGCTTGGGTGTGAAAGACGGCGACATGGCGTGACTGATGGATATAGTGGGTGACGGTGGGCCAGAAGACAACGGGGAGTCATCATCCTCGGGCCACACGGATTTAGTTCGAAGTCGAAGCGTCAAATTAAAAGAGCGGGGAACAGTTTTTCTTGAGTTCGTGAGATGCTGCAAAGCAGCTTGAGCCGATGCAGTAGGCGTGAAAGAACCATAAGCGTCGTGTGATAGTGGATGCAGTTTTTCAAGGGCTGAGTCTGCGTTTAAGAAGTCCAGCGTGAGTCTGGATTGTGCGGCGGAACCCATAGACGTGAATGAAACTGTGAGATTACGATGCCGTGGTCGTAACAATGGAAGGGTCATGGAACGAGAACACTGAAGGAGGTGGTAAGGGTACGTTCTGAGACCTGGAGGCTGCGACATACTTGTGAACTATTCATGAAGTCTGGGCGAGAAAGTACAGATGAGGACATAGTTACGCAAAATATTACGCCGAAACGAGATACTTATACAGGTGATAAGATAAACTTCAGGGGACGACGGTTAGGGTTCTGGGGTGATCATGATGTGAAGTTCCGGAAATGAAAGAATCGTACAGTACGTACAGGGTTGTTCACCTGTGATTGTTTTTTAGGGACCAAAGGCCGGCAGTGTCCTGCACCACACAAGTCAAGAAGTCTGTGTCAGTCTAGATCGGGATGTCACCGATATGTAGTTTGCGATGTGCGATTTATGTATGCAATCTCGGAGAAGCGAGAGGGGTTCGAACGAGAACACCGCTGAGTTTCATGAACAAATTTGTTTCCTAGAAGTTCCCACGTTGCACTACAGTGGCAATTGTTGAATTCTCGATCATGTATACTACTCACAACAAGGCGCCCTCCTCCTGGATCACCTTTACCCTTTATTTCATCACCCCGCCTCGAATTTCATTCTTAAATCTAAAAGGACATGAACGCTCGGAATATGCACGGGACCTATTCGGATATGTACGAAATTTCCAATTGTAAACATGCGGTCACTGGTAACGATATGGCTCCGAGTCAGTCATCCGACATAATCGGAAAAGTGTATCGTTAGTCCTATTGTTCCTGAACGCAGAAACTGTATTATCGATATGAACAACTCGCCAAACCTCACGCCAGACCCTGCACCTAACCAAGCAATTCTTGGCGATCTCCTGGTTGGTAGGGTACCGTAGTGGTACCGTTGCCGACTGGGTCAGGTCGATTTCGAATCATTGGATGGCTCTTTTAAGTCTTCTTTGCTTCGACAAGGTCCTTGCCAGGCTTGCCTTAGGATTGGCACGTTACAACGTCACAACAAAATGTGAATATTGCATTTACTCAACCTGATCTTCCGGCACAACTGATCGCCGTCTCCCACCCCACAGCTTGGGCTAATATCGCGCCCGTTGTCCCTGACGACGAGCAAGCCATTTCACACATTCCTTGTAAATCAACACTCTTGTATAAGAGGGGAGGGAAGAGGTTTATGCTCTTCACTGAGTGACTACTACATGCACAGGGATATATATAGTACATACATATGGCAAGCTAGAGTGATCAGCTGAGTTTTGATCGGGCGTAACCTCGAAACGGTCGGCCGTCATCCTGGAAAATCCAAGACCCTCGGACACCTCATGATTTAGAAATAAATTTGAAGTCATTATCTAACATCAATTATCTCCAATTCAGCAGAGACAAGAAAACATGTCGAAAAAAGTAATATTCATAGTCATAGTGTTCATAGGCATAAACAAGCATGGTATCAAAGTTCTGAAAATGGATGTGAAGAGTGTTGCATCCTTGGGTAATGAGTTACTAGTAGGTTGCTGTTACATGCATATGTAAGTATAGTACTGAAGTTCTGAGAGTGGGTGGGAGCATTGCATCCTCAGGTAGTGTGGTTACTGTTGAATAGGACAATGGTTCCGAAGATGGAATAGTTGGTTTTAGTTTGTCCATGTAGTCAAGAGAACTCCAAATCTTACAAAGAAATGAAACCACGAAAACTTTTTTTCACTGGACCTCCACTCACCATGTCATCCAATGTTGAGGCTGCTTATTTTACCACTGACAATTCCAATTCTGTTGTCTGTCAACATTGCTTGCAGTCCTTTGAGGAAGGGACAGAGCTCTGTTTCATGCATGATAGAAAACCTGATGGGAAGGGTAAACAAGTCTGTGGTGGCTGTCATCAGTACTACCTCAGAAAGACAGAGACTTACCAGTGCACCCTGAGTTCATCTCAGTCTATGCATGCTTTGTTACCTAATAAGTTTATGATATTAGGTCATCATGCCAGTGCTTCCACTTCTGTGCAGATCACTCTGGTTGCACAGCCAGCAGTCAGCCATCAGAATATCCACAAAGCTGTCACTGATGCACAAAGACATGGTATGACTGAATCTATCATATGCTGAAAACCTTGGAACTAAGTCATGACACTCACCTACAGGCCAAAACCACCCAGTGCATATCAGTCAACTCAGCACTTTGATGCCACCACCAATGGCCACAAGTTCTCTAAGGCAGCACAGTACTCAGAGGTCAATCATAAGCAGAGATGCATGGCCAAAACATAACTCTGGCTCCAAACCGACCAGTGGGCATCCCAGTTTCTATGGTCAAGGCGTTTCAATACATCTAATTGTTGTCCTGAAATTTGTATCAGAGCCCAATATGCTGGTACAGCCTGGTTATCAAGAAGCACATAAGATTTATGATGAGATGTGACAATTCTTTGCACAGAGGGCAATGTCAGCACATGGTGGTGAGGTTGTTTTTATCAAGGTCACTATGATGTCTTTGAAGTCTGGTAATAGGAATCCTTCAGTTGTTTCAGTGCATGAGACTAGTGATGGCAATGGCTAAGCTGATCACTTTCAAAAAAAATTGATATAGAGCTTCAAATAAAATAGATAAAATTCCTCAAATATTTTCAGAATTTTATCTATTTTATTTGAAGCTCTATATCCATTTTTTTGAAAGTGAACAGCTTAGCCATTGGCATCACTACATGAGACAAACATAAGTCAACTGATTTTCTAATCTGTAGCTTCACAGAACATATCAGAGACAATCTCCAATACTGTACTAATATGACCAACTCTTCGGGGGGGTTGGTGCATGACCTATTTCGACCATCTCTTCATCTCTTCATTGTTCTCTGCCTTGCTGTCACACTCCGATCTTCTGACATCACAAAACCCGCAGGATGACCGTGGTAATACCAATAGGAAGGGATCACGAGGATTAGTAACCAAAATAGCAATCAGTTGCTACAAGTCCAACTCAGGAAAATAGGAGAGAACACTGTGGAATATCCTAGGCTTCGGGCAACCCAAGCAATCTCCGAGTTATCTTACTCATCTATTAGTAATAGTCATTGTAGACTCTACTAGATTATTGTAGAAACATTTGTACTTAGTATATAAGCTTGCACATTAGGTTGAGCTATTCAGTTTGAACCATGATTAGTTAAGCACTACTTGGAATCTTCATCCTCACTTGCTGTCTAGTACAGAAACCCAGCGCATAACCCACACATTCACATTCAAGTCCAGTAAATCAGAGACAACCCTAATCAAGAGGAAAGGTGCAACTTCTTATAAGTTGAAGCCAAGTCTCGTTTGTCCCCCTTCAGAAAACCCGTGCGTTTTCCGATTCCTCCCTCGCAATAAGCATGACCTTAACAGTATATTCAAACTGCATTTCCCTTGATTACTTCATTTCGACAAACCTCTATGGCCACCCAAACCCGAACCACTCGAAATTCCCAATGTGCTGGGCTAACTGCCCAACCACGATCCTCTTTGACCCCTGCAAGACGCGGTACCACTTTCGTTACCTCCACACGTGTAATATCAGCATTCTGACCC
>QLOK01005720.1:0-10335 GCA_003313805.1 Tricholoma flavovirens
TATGACTCAGATGTTCTGAAGGTTCTCAGAAACAATGTGGCCAGAGAAGTTGTCTTGAAGCAGGAGAATTTTGTGCCCCTTTGCTTGAAGTTCTCGATCCCATTGCTAAATCCAATCCTGATAAAGGTGCATCATCATCATCCATGCCTTTGCATTGTTTCAGTAATCAAACCCAAGTTGTTTGCCAGTCTTCTTGTTAAAAGCTTTGGCCATGCTGCTTTTCCGATAATGAAAGGCTGAAGCTTCTCAGATTCATTGGCATTTGAAGTGAAGGCATACATCAACCTAATCTTTTCCCCTTTGACTCCAGATTGCTTATGATCTGACAAGCCTCTATCTGGTACCATCCTATGTATCAGAAGTTAGCAAAAAAATTGATGAGTAAATATTATTCATTTACCCATAGAAATGCCCTGTTTCATCCATGTTGAAGATGTCATGCAGCTGATAGCCATACTTCTCAATCAACTCTTGAATCCTCTTCCTGTCTTTCTCCACAGTCTCAGCATTTGCTGATGTGGCTTCTCCATGCCTCTTCATCTCCTTCAGGCTGTCTCTCTCCTTAAAGGACCCCAACCACCCATTGCTTAACTTCAATCTGTCTTCTTCATGAACTCCAACCAAATCAGCAAACTCATTCCATTTTTGATGAAAGACCTCTCCTGTAATCAGAATCCCATTGTCCATTGCTTTTGAAACCCAAAGCTCCATCATCTCTGACACCTCAGGGTGTTCAGTTTGTTGGACTTGTTTGGCCATGCAGCCACTGCTGAGCTTTGTCTGTTCCCACTGCACATGCCATTTGGCTTCATCCTTGACCCATGATGAAACAAATGGCTGTTTGATCTTGAGGTTTGGATAGATCAGTGCAAAGTGGTTTGCTGTTGCAGTCTGTTTTCCACTGTGCTGGTGGTGCCAATCAAGGATCTTGATCTGTTGAGCTAATGTTGCATTTTCTTTCCTTGTAAAAGGGGGAGCAGCAGGCTGACTGGACTTTGTTTTTGGTTCCTTTAGTTTCTTCTCAGGTTCAGAGCCTTTCAAAATGTCAATCATATGTGGCTCATATGCAAGATGTGTATGTACATTTCTGTTTGTTCCCTGCAATCTGCACTAAATCTCCTGCCCACTCTTGCATTTCCTTGACAATTGCCCTTCTAGGATTGTCAAGCCTTGCAAACCCTCTTTCATAGTCTGAGGCTGCCTCAAGATTGTCAATGACACATTGCTTGTCAATTATGTTCACTTTGTGATCCAACCAATGCTCATCAGCTGATGAGATGGTTTCCTTTTGAGAGAGCTTGGCATCTAAGGCATCTTTGCAATCCTTTATTTTTTTGGAGAATTTAGTGAGACCTCTCTTAAGGATTTTGAGAGGTTTGGAGGTCATGGCGAAGGGTTTTCTCAGCCAAAAAGAGAGAGAGAAAAAGGCAAACAAATTTATTTCTGAGGTCCCAGTGGTGCATCATGTTGAAATCCAATCAGCTAGTTTATCATGGCAATATAGTCTGAGCACTAAGCTAATTTAGGATACAAGATATATGGGTTTTGGCTGACAAAGGGTATGGATTATGGGTTATCAGAGACTTATGGGTTATGGTGTCAAATTCCCCACCCACTGACTTGGTGGACCAAAAAGGTATGGGATTTCAGAGTTTATGGGGTATCTAAGGTATGTGTTAAGACAGGTCTGACTGTACTTGATCAGATAAGCACATGATTGACAAGGAACTTACTTTATTGCATGCAGCACCAAAAAGGAAAAGCTTGATCTTGTGAATAGCCCAGAGTCTGAGTCCACAGCAGTCAAGTGAAAGGACATTGGCCACTGTCAGTCAACAGAATGGTATGTTGAAACATAAGAAACATCCAGTACTGATGTTTTGATCCAGCATGAAAAAGGCCTGACTGTCTCTTAATGAATCAGATTCCAGTTTTGGAAACAATACAGATGAAAATCAGTAATACTTGGCTTCATCACTACTATGTGTGGATCTCACATGTCTCTCTGAAAAGGAATACCCTCACCAGTTTTCAATCTGACTGGCAGCACCCAAAGACTGCTGTCCCATCAACTTTTGATGTCAACTCCAACACTGAGCCAGTGCAAGTTGACCAATTTGATATGAAGATAAGGATGTTTTTGAGGTACATGCAGACCATGCCTTCCATGATGAGATCCTGGAAGATGTTGTTCATCATTGTTTGAAATGTCAAAGGGGAGTTCATAAGCCCAAAGAACATTACCAAGGGCTCGAGAGGCCCATAATTTGTTCAAAAAGCAGCCTTCCACTTGTCACCCTCCTTCATTTGAATGTTGTTGTACCCCCATTGAACATCGAGCTTAGTGAAGTGTGTTCAATGTTCAATAATCTTGTACCAAGCACAAGGAACCATCCTTCTTCTTTGATAAAGAAGACTGGTGATGCCATTGGTGATTCCAAGGAGCAAATTTGACTGCTACTGAGATTTTCATGAATGAATTTGTCCATCTCAGCTTGTTTGTTGGGGGCAAGGGGGTACACCTTACAGCTGGAAGCCTTTGTTCTGGGGATCATGGTCCCAGATCTTTTGATCAGGTAGATGATTGAATGATGATTTTGAGTGAATAAGTCCTTGAAGTTGTGGAAATGGGTGGGGACTGACTTGTGGAATGATTTGGGTTGCAAATTTTTGTGAAAGGCCTCAGCCAGTCATTGTGAGATGTTTGAAGTGGCTTGAACAAATTCAGCTTTGCAGGGGATTGTCACTATGAAGATTTGATCACCATCTTCAAGCAAACCTTCATTTATCTCAACCTCATTGTTGTCCTCTCCATCATCTTTTGAGAGGTTGGGGATGTAAGGGCAACCTTATGATCAGAGTCCAAAGAGCTTGATACTTGCAAGGGAAAACAAAGTTAGATTGGATAAGTGATTACAAAATGAAAAGTGAATACCTTGCAAGGGAAAACCAAAGAGAAAACTCTAAGGAATCCATTGCAAGGGTGAAATGATATATATAAGGAGTGTGCAATGTTGTAGTGATCCTGGACCTTATGTTTACATCTATTATAATTTCTTGGTATTGCCTTCTGGCTGGCCCTTTTAAGGGACCAGCCTTATGTAAGATAGACAATCCTTTAAAAACTTTACACCTACATACATGACAATATATGTTATTTGTGTTCTGGTAGTGTGAAGTCTCAAAGGAACCCCCCATGACTCACAACACTTTTTTGAACACCCCAACTCATATAGAGTTAGATTCAACATCACCCCATCAGCAATTGACATCAACATGACCCTGAACCTCTCCCACAAAGGGAAAAAATTCTCAATGTGATCCATGATGGAAGCATCTCCAATGTGAGGGCTCAACCAAGGTTTCTTTGCTTTAGACTCTTACTTTTGACCCCCTGCTGCCCATAGAATTTTCTCCATTGCTGAAGAACAAGTTATGAGCCCCCACACCGTGGGTTTGACAACCAAGGCAAAAATGAAGAGCAAGATGAAGCCTGCTGACAAGCAGGTTGCCAAGAGATTGGAGCTTCCGTCACCAATGGCTCTCCTGGGTGCCCCCCAGGAGAAATGAGCTCACAGTGACCACTAGAGGTGCATACAAGCACCTCAAGGACAAATCCTTCAAATAAGAGGGAGCCCTTAACTCTTGAAGCACATATGGCCACTTTGAGGGGGCTAGACTCCCTTACCCTCAGTTTGCACAACTGACAATCAAGAGTCAAGGATGCTGAAGATACAGTAGCAATGTTGACTCCAAAAAATCTACCTCATTGAAAAGCAGTCGATGAGACACTCCATCAAGTCCAGAAGTTCCTCCCTGGATTCAACTGACTTTCTGGACTGGGAGAATTAAGCCCAGGACCTCAGCCCAATTGGGCAACCCCAATCGATGGCCCGGTCAGGAGTACAAGACACCCTGACTGTTTCCAGCCCAATGGCCTGGTCTCCTGGCATCATTGCCAGTATCACCAATGACTGAAAGTGCCAGGCTATGCTGACATAAGGAGAAGAAACCCCTTGAGGCCAGGCCTCAAGACAACAAATCTGATGAGGAATTTGGAGCCAAGCAGTTTGCTCAGCTCACTACTGATATGTTCATCCATTGCAGGGATGCAAGGGATTTTGAACCTGAGAGGTTGGAAGGCCAACTTTGAGAACTGGCTATGAATTATGTCAGTCACTTCCCTTGTAGGTCTGAACCTAGACCTACCATCTCTCGCTCCACCCAGTGTGTAGAGCAAGGGGAAATTCCCACTGACAGGCACAGCAGTCCCTGTCAAAATACCCTGAAGAAACCCTCCAAAAAGAGGGTCCATTACATCAACAATAACAGGATTGTCCTGCAGAAAATATGTGATGGTGATCTCTGGGACAGACAATCCACATCAATCCCCAATCAAGGGATTTGATTTGATGAGGTGGGTCATCCTTGGGACAAGGGTGACCATAACAATCAGTGGGAAACCCCACCAACTGGGAACCTAAGCAGTCAGTGCAGAGTCACACAGGCTGCAGAGGAAATCCTGGCAGTGATGGGGATGGCAGTGATACAAGTGGAAGTAGCCCTGACTCATCATTTGACATGTTGAGTGATGATAGCATGGAGCCCTCCTTCTGCTTGGAGGAAGAGGTCTCCCAATGAATCTTGTCAAGCCATTGACAAAGGGACCTGCAGTTCTTCCAGATGAACCCCATCTGGAAATTCTGGCCTAATGTGTGGAACTAATAGCTCATACTTGGCTATGGCCTCCCATGCTGATTCTCATTGGGAAGAAGGTTCCCACTATCCCTCAAAATATTTGAGGGATATCCACACCAAGATTCATAGGCATATTGACAGTAAGGTCTCTGCTTCAACCAAAACACCTGCCTCTGGGGGCAAGAATGGCCCCAGAGTTCCCAATCCCCCTAAGTATGGTGGATTGTCTGACACTGAAGGCTTTGAAAGATGGCTAAATGCCCTCCTTCAGTGGCTGAAGGTCAATAAAATATGTGGCCCTGATCATGACTCAGACCACATTGAATTCATGGTGATGCTCCTAGAGAACACTGCTCTAACCTGGTTCAAGGACAGCATTGACAGTGCATACTGTCAATGAGCAGCTTGGACTTTCAAAGAGGTTATCGCTGGTCTGTATGACTGGTTCATGCATGAAAATGCCACCCACAAGGCATCAGATAAATTCTGGCATGTTGAGTATAATGCTGAGGAAGGTGTTATGAGTTACTACCATAAACTGGAGCAATATGCTACCAAAATGATCCAGGCTCCCAATCCCTTTGTGTTCAAGATGCAATTGGTGGCCAGGCTGCTAGCAACCATCATATCCTTTATCTTGGACAAAGGATGCTCTGCTGAGTCAAGCTCAATGGATAATCTCCTTCACTTCACCTGCTAAGCAGAGGAGTTGTGAGAATGTGAAAATGCTTCAATGAAAAGAAGCACATTATGGATTCCACCAAGTTGAAGACTATCTCTTCAACCAAACTCTCAAGGCCCAGAGACCCTTCACCAGAAAGGTTGAGTGAACAATCTTGAGATTGCCCACATAGGCACAATAAAAAACATCATGATTATGATCAACCTTCCAGCTCAAGGTAACACATGTATGTACTGCATGATATCATTTCATTTGTCTTGCATTTGCATCATTTCATCATTTACCCATCCTATGTAACATTCTCATCCCGCCTCATGTTCAACACATGGGCAATTTCCTTTTTAGTACTATCTTTCATATGTCATATAAACATTGTATTAGGTACTTTTTCATCATCAGATCATTCGTGTTATTGTCACAGCAGTCTGATTCAAGTGATTGTACACTTGAGTCCAAGTATTTCATCTTAGTTCGAAGTTTTGTGAAATCCTCATGATCTTCCTTGATAAATCATTGCACTGCTATATTGAGCCTTCTGACCCTTGTCTACACTTCAATATTATCATATTCACCTCGCTTTTACATTGCTCATTACATTCCCATCGTCTTCCCTCTCATCATACTTGTTCCTCATAGTTCAATTGATCAAATTCTCAATATCTCCTTGAACTTGCATCAATATCCCTCAATATTCCTTGCTATCAACCCCCCCAACCTTGACCTAGATTCCAATATTCAGTACCACCTTGCTACCTTCCTCTAGCCTGTGCAATACCTTCCAAAGCCCTCTTTAGGTGTTTTGTTTGAGTTTTCCTGGCTGAGTATTATCAACAGACTACCAAGGTCAATGCTTTCAGATTGAGGGCCACAGTTTGTAGTGCAGTTCATGTGTGAACTATATCAATTACTGGGAATTTTGATATCGGAATCCACTGCCTACCACCCACAGTCTGATTGTCAAACCAAACATGTAAACCAAGAGCTTGAACAGTATATTCAAATTTTCATGAACAAAAGACAGAATGACTGGGACACCCTACTACCCTTGGGTGAATTCACATACAATAACCACATCCATTCATCAACCCAATATTCCCTGTTCTTTGTTGATACTGGTCAACACCTGCAGATGGGTTTTGAACCAAATCAATGACCTTTGAAGCTCAAAGCCATGAACAAATTTGCTGATTGCATGAAATCGATGTTGGATGAGGCACAAGCAGTGCTCTCAAAGTCAAAGGACGACATGTTGAGGTACTACAACCAAAGGTGTCTCCCAGTGCTGAAATTCAAGATCAGTGAGAAAGTGTTCCTCGATGCTACTTATATCAGCACAACTAGACCCACAAACAAAGTTTGCACATCAATATCTTGGTCCCTTTGCCATCATTTGCCCTGTCAGCTCACATGCATATTGGCTCAAACTACCACCCTCAATGTCAAGGATTCACCCTGTGTTTCATGTCATCAAGCTCATGCCCATCCCACCAGACCCAATCAAAGGTCAACATGCAAAGTCACCACCACCACCTGAGATCATAGGAAGAAAGGAAAGGTATGAGGTAGAGGAGGTGATAGACAGTCAGATGAGGTCAAGGAGGTTACAGTACCTGGTGAGGTGGAAAGGATATGGCCATGAAGAAAATTTGTGGATTTTGGAAGATGACCTTGATGCTCCTGAGCTAATTTCAAAGTTCTACAGGGTCCACACAAATGCACCAAAACACATCAGTGCCATGATGTTCAGACATATGGGTTTTTAACCACAATGAGAGGCCTCATCATGGTGAAGCACTGTGCATCAGGGTGCTGCACCTTAGGGGGGGGGTGATGTAAGGGGACCATTCAACAAATGTCTATAAACCCCTATGAACATCTACAAACATTTATGAACATCCACAATCAACTACAAACTCATTCAAACTTCTTCAATTGAAATCTCAAAGTTTGATTAAAACCTTGAACTTGATCAAACTACTTTGAACTTCATTGAGACCTCAAACCTCGATCAAGACATCAAACTACTTTGAACTTCATTGAGACCTCAAACTTCAATTGAGCAAACTTTCTTGAGACCTCAAACTTTGACCTTGAACTTCTTTGCATGTCCAGGAAACGACCTCAACCTCCATCTCAAACAACCTCAAACTTCTTTGAACTTAGTTTGATCGATCTTGAACTTTGTTTGGATGTCCTTGATTGCCATGAACAATGTTTGAACATCTTCAAACATTCTCGAACACTGCTCAAATGTCCTCAATATATTTTGCACATGTTCACAGATCACTTGTACAGTCCTCAGCTGCCCATTCCCAATTATGGCCTGATGCAGACTGCAGCAATGATTGATGGCAACCTCCCTGAGCATTGTTCCAAGCTCACTTCCAGGTTCACCTCTGTCCACATGGAGCTCAAAGTATTTTAGAATGTCACATGCTCCTGACATATATAGTTTCACCCTTGCAACAGGTTCCTTAGAGTTTTCTCTGTGGTTTTCCCTTGCAAGGTATTCACTTTCAGTTGTAATTACTTCTTAATCTAAACTTTGGTTTTCCCTTGCAAGTATTGAGTTCCTCAAACTCTGATCATAATGTTGCCCTACAGACACTGCATGCAAGTACTCACATTACATTCTGTTTTGAAGCCCACTAATTATTCCTGAAAGATCAAGGATCCTGAGAAATATCTGGCTACTGGTAAGCCAGCAGAACTCAACCTGTATGCCAGTGGGTCTCACTCTGTGTGTACAATGGGCCACACTCAAAACATGGTAGGCCAAGGCCCAGGTATACCTATGTATGGACATCCTCAGCAGCCCATGGCCTTTCCCTATGGCTTCTACCCTCCACTGTATCATGCCCCTCATACATGGTACCCTCCCAATCAATAACCTCCCAATCCAAACCCTGCTGTGCACCCACCAGTCATCCATATGGGTAATCCCCCACAACCTGTTCCAGCAAAGGTTGAGATCCCAAAAATATGTCCTTGGCCTGAGTATTGTGACAAGCACCCTGATCACTGAGGGAAGGATTTCAGCAAACATGTGGGAAATTTTGATGAGCAGGGTTACCATTAGATCAACCAACTTTCAAGGGATCGGATGCCTGTGGAGAAGCTGTCCAGTTGGCTCAATATCGGGAAGGGCACAGCTGATCTACTGATTCAATATGTGGAAGAGGATATGATGCTTCTGAAGGCTGGAAAATTTTCAATGGAATTGACTGATAGCTTGGATTGCTGACATGGGGACATGGGGGAGTGAAATAGATTTAGAGTTAGCACATGCTAGATATTGTTGACTCTTGAGCTGGTGCAAAATGTTGATGTTCAGTGCTATGGCTATATTTGTGAAGAAGGGTTTGCGACAGCCCCTCAACCACTTTGGAGATCACTTTGCCTTGAATCATCATGGTAATGGCAGTTGAATGGCAGGTTGGCAAGTTTCTACTTTAGGATTGCCTTTCAAGTTGTTGGTTCAAGTAAATCACAATTAATAGATGTAAATCAGGCACTGAAAAATTCATAGCACCAAGTAAATCCACCTACCATAGTGCATGCAAATTTCTAGGGCATTTTATCATGTATTGCAAGCCCTAGAGCTATCCAACGAAAGAGGTTGCTCAACACTGGACTGGTAAAATTTGAGTCATTAAATCTTTTGAATTATGCTACCTACTGTTGTCTGCACCTAGATTACATATATGTTGGCCCAGATCTTTGATATCTAGTCAATCTGTAATGTTAAGAATTGACTGAGATATGGCTGGTTAATGGTCGTGCCCAAAAATTAATCAGGAAAACATGATTTGCAAAGTCACATGCAAAGAACAATAACTTCATTGTATCATAGACTACTCTTGGTCTGTCTGCCACATAACCAGCACCTCCAGGCAAGTTTGAGATAACCCAGCTCATCAGCATGGATTCAGCAATGGTAACCATGCCTACCTTTGACCAGGAAAGGGAACCCAGCCTTCAGCAACTCTGGAATTACGCCATGGAGCTAGAGAGCCATGATAGGATCCTTGGGGGACAATACAATGATCTCATGTAAGTCCTTTTTAATGTCATACATAGTCATAAATTTTATCTATTGAGAATTCCAAGTCAGGCATACAATGCCCTCCTCCTGCACATTCCTTCTGCAGGAACAAACATGGGAGCTGCTAGCACTGAATTCCCCAACAAGGCTCTTATGATCCCTGCTCCCAAGAAGAGGGAGGACTACCCAAACATCAGATTTTGGTTCAAACAGGAATGGACTGAATACTTGAATGCACATGCCATGGATGTGGATGCTCCACATGGTAAGATAAGAGGCATTGATGTGACAATGTAATATGTGGAAACTGTCAATGGTGAGATCATTGATGGCAACTTGGCAGGCAACATGTGGCAATTTGCATGAGCTACTTGGGTATGGATTGGAAAGCAGGGAGTCCCACCAGCAACATGGGGAAGTGCTGATATCAAGACAAAGGAGATGTATTGTCAGGAAATGAGTGGGTTGTTTGAGGAACTTAGCCTCTGCAACCTCAATTGGAAAGCGGAGCAGATTGCAACCAACAATTACCCTTCTTGGTGGGTGAACTGGACCAAGCAACAGGAGAAGAAGCGGAACGGTACCTAATTCTGAGTCCAAAACACAGGTCAAGCATACACACTGTGAATCAATAAAGCCAGGTTCAAAAAAGCAGAAATTGGATAATACCACAGTAGTGGATTCAACTGAACAAGTTGATACAACTATGACCAAAGGCAATCCTCAGGTCTGTCCATCCGTTGGCTCATGGACTTGTAGGCCACCAATTGCCCAGGTGGGGGTATTAGGGTTGTTCACGGTAGCCATTTTTGGGCCATTTTTGGCTCATTTTTGGCTTCATTTTTGGATCATTTTCAGGTGTTTGGCAGAAGAATGATCAGAATGGACCGAAAAATGATGTGAAAAATGA